>JAOVYW010000860.1:0-11820 GCA_025775045.1 Hiodon tergisus | reverse complement strand
GCTACAGGACATAAAGAGCTGTTACGCTACAGGACAAAAACGGCTTCTACGCCACAGGACAAAAAGGGCTGTTACGCCACAGGACAAAAAGGGCTGTTACGCCACAGGACAAAAACGGCTTCTACGCCACAGGACAAAAACGGCTTCTACGCCACAGGACAAAAACGGCTGTTACGCCACAGGACAAAAACGGCTGTTACGCCACAGGACAAAAAGGGCTTCTACGCTACAGGACAAAAAGCTGTTAAGCTACAGGACAAAAGGGCTGTTACGCTACAGGGGAAAAAAGAGCTGTTACGCTACAGGAAAAATAAGAACTGTTACACAACAGGACAAAAACGGCTGTTACACAACAGGACAAAAAGGGCTGTTACGCTACAGGACAAAATAGAACTGTTACGCAACAGGACAAAAACGGCTGTTACACAACAGGACAAAAAGGGCTGTTAAGCCACAGGACAAAAAGGGCTGTTACGCTACAGGACAAAATGCTGTTACGCTACAGGGAAAAAAAGAGCTGTTACGCTACAGGAAAAAAAATGAACTGTTACGCCACAGGACAAAAAGAGCTGTTATGCCACAGGACAAAAACAACTTATGATGAAGATGAGAGGGTGCTTTTCTTGCCTCAGGGGGAAGCAAACGCCAGAGATCTGCATAACCCTAGCAGCGGGAAAATAATCAGGTTTCAATAAAGTTATGTTACGGAGGAAACCGCAGAGCAGAGGCATATAGTTCAGCTACTTAGGGTTTGCTCATTAGTTTAACGTCTCCATTGCAATAAAACCACATAAGCTGTAGCCTTCCCAGATTGATGAAAAGGGGCATCTGGGTTTACCACTATTTTTACTGCTGTACCACACAAAGAGTTTAATGGAAGCATATTTCTGACATGGTAAATCACTTGTGCCCAAAACAAAAATAAATCAAACCTTAATGTTAGTAAGAGTGAAATCCAGATAATAAATTAAACTTTAGTGTTATTAGGAGTGAAATGCAGAGACTCATGTCAATGTTTATTTGTTTAAAGGTCTCCCTTTGTTGCTATTACAGCCTCCATTCTTCTGGGAAGGCTTTTCTCTAGATGTTGGAACATTGCTGTGGGGACTTGTTTCCATTCAGCCACAAGAGCATTACTGAGGTCGGGCGATGATATCGGGGGAATCGGCCTGGCTCGCAGTCTGCACTTCAATTCACCCCAAAGGTGTTTGATGGGGTTAAGGTAAGGGCTCTGTGCAGACCAGTCGTTCTTCCACACCAATCTGGATATGGATATTGAAATGGATCTTGCTTTGTGCATGGGTGTATTGTCATGCTAAAACAGACACAAAGTTGAAAGCACAAAATCGTCTATCATATAATTGTGTGCTGTAGGGTAAACATTTACCTTCACTGGAACTAAGGGGCCCAGTCCGAACCATGAAAAACAGCCCCAGACCATTATTCCTACTCCATCAAAATGTACAGTTGGCACAATGCATTCGGGCAGATAGCATTCTCCTGGCATCTGCCTTTTTTTAACACCACTTAGCTGAAGCTTAGCATTGGGCATGGTGATCTTAGGCTTGTGTGTGGGTGCTTGGCTACGGAAACCTTTTCATCCAGATGAACAGTGCTGAGCAACGTCAGCACTTCCAGAGGCAGTTTGGAATTCGGTAGTGAGTGTTACAGCAAGGACAGGCGATTTTTACACGCTAAGATGCTTCAGCGGTCCCATTTGGTGAGCTTGTGTGACCTAACACTGAGCATTTACCGTATACTGCGGCAGCTCTAGCAGGGCAGAAATTCGATTAACTGACTTGTTGGAAACCTCTGACGGTGGCACATTGAAAGTCACTGAGCTCTTCAGAAAAGGCCATTCTACTGCCAGTGTTTGTCTATGGAGATTGCATGTCTGTGTGGAGATTGCAAGGTGTGTCCACTTACTTTTGGCCATGTTAGTGTATATCCCTGCACAATTACAAACACAAATATGGTAATCGATGCTATTATTATTCCGGTTAACATTTCAGTAATGTTCTATTTCGTCTTTCTCAGACTCCAACTAGAAAATGAGGTCCTCATGTAAAGGAATAGGACTCTGTTTACAGAGTCAATGTTTGCCCTTTTCCTTGCCCATGTTTTCCATTTTAATCTCCCTGGACGAGGGACGGTAATTAAATTTGTCTTATCTTTATATGTGTGTTTTATAAACCACCTTATACCAAACTGTAATGCAGGTGGCACATTGTAATTCTGTTAAGTTTGTATAAATATAAAATAGGTGGAAATCAAAAACACAATAGACTGAAAATGTCAATAGTGGTAAGCCTTTATAATCGGAGAAGTAGCTTTTGACGTCCGCTGGTTTAATAGTAATGATTATATGGCATTATCAATAATGGGCAGGGTTAGAACATTGCGGTAAACACATGGCCTTTTTATACCTCGCATTAAATGAATAAGCTAAGTAGTTTCTGGTTCCTCAGTGCAAAATTGAAATTATCCATGGTTTTAATTCAATCCACAGTTTCTGAAAATAACCCTTTTCTCTGTGGAGTTTTTGAGATTTTCTTCACCCCTGAAATCCCCTGACGTCAGTCGAGGATTAAGAGTAGTGAACACAACAAAGCATCCTGCCAAGACCTGTGTTTTTCAAAGTCAAGTAACAAAGAGGTTGGGAACATAGAAAAAGCGACAGAGTTTTTACAAATTTCATTTTAAATTCAAATGAATATTTAAATAAACCAAAACAACTGCGTAGGATGCGGAATAGGCAGTATAGAATAATAATAAAAAACCCTCAGTGCTCTTTTCAATTTTCAATGTTTGATAAAAAAGTATTAAGTATTAGTACTAATGAGCAATGCTGCGCAACAAGGCCGTTACCTGAGTAACCGTTGCTCTGCTCTGTTCGCACTCCTTATTGGAGGATAATAAGCCCTACCCACTTGTCCGATACCTTCACCTTGTCCCAGGCAATCTTCCCTGACGTTACAATATTAATCACTTCCCTTGGCGAGTGGCTGCCTACAAGTGGACCTGTGACTCACTTTACCGCCCTTTACTGTTAAAAAAAAGCCCACTCTGATCCCTTTTCTTTCCAGAACCGCCTTCCAGTCTTCTTCAAAACAGCAGAATTAGTCCCTGATAACCACCCGCCCGGTTTGCTCACAGAATGACCATCCCTAGACTCCAACTAATCTGGACACTTCACAGAGATTCAGTCTCTGAGGCATTTTGGTCCTTAACCTCTTCCCCTCCGTTTTCTCTGTCCTGATCCTCCTGGTTGCCTTTTAACAGGTCAGCCAGTGCCGCACAGGTCACTCGGATGTCCACATTACGGACAAGGTCATGAGGAGTAGGGCGTTTGTGACAGCAGAAAGAGGATGGCAGAGAGAAAAGACATGAACAAGACATGAACAAGACATGAACATGAACGGAGAGGACACTCCACACCACGGGTGCCCTATTCCTAATGAGGGAGCACACAGCAACGTCATTTAGACACGGAAACAACAGCATGGCTTTCTTTGCCACAGGACAAATTAAGTGATTTAGCCAAGTTTATTTTACAGCCACTGCACAAACACCAGAGCCAGAAAGCAGAGTGCTGATCCCTTACGAGACCAGACGTCCTTTCACACGCAGGAGAGGCTCAATGTTTCTGCATTCTCGCTCACCTTACTTTTCGCAAATCCCCTGTTAAAGACTGAGAAGAGAATAAGCGCAGAGTAAAAAGCCTGTCTTATTGGGAATCTGTCAGACTGCACCTACAAGGGCGCGTGACATCGTCCCTCATTTAAAGAAGACCTGGTGCATCTCCCCCAATTTGTCACATCTGGTCCCATGCATGGTTGAATTGCTTGGCAGCTGGGATAATATCCTGCCGCTAACTAGACGCTGTTAGAGGTGGGCTGTGCAGGAAGATGGCAGATGCTCGCAGGCTGTGCACTGTGACCTCGCAGCATACATCAACTGGACGACAACCCAGATTACTGACGTATTGCCAGCAGTGGGATGACAAATTACACACATCTCCACTGCGTTACAAAGTGAAATATTCTGCATCAAGGCTAACGAGTCATTGGGTCTTGTGGATCCTGATCTGTTGTCTAACTTGATGGAGTCAAAACTGCTCTGCATTCAGCTGTTGTCTGACTTGATGGAGTCAAAGCTGCTTCGAATTCAGTTGACAGTGCTGTGAATCAGCTCGCACATCAACTCATGCATGCGTGATTGGCACATTGAAAAGTGAATCCGATTCAGGGGGGTCAGGGATCACGAACAATACACTAACCGATAAGGAGGCTTTTCTATCCCTTTAGGGGCAACTCATCCCCTCCCTTCACCGGTTCACAATTCACAAACTACACCCATTTCAACACCACAGTATTTACCCGCTACTCAGCATAGATCCTGCTCTCTCGTGTCTCGCTACCCTGAAGAAGGTGTAGGTCGTGGATGGGAAATCTCAGTCTATCATCAAACCCTTTAATTCCTCCTGAGCATTCTGCTCAACCTCTTGCTTTGCCTCTTTAAGGAGAAACCAGCTGCCTACTTTTAATCAAAATTCTGCCAAATTCTACGCTTTGCTCCGCAGGCGAATAACGATAACCCTTTAGGCCACACCTCAGATTCTAGGGAGCAATTGTTCAATCCTACCCACCGAATTTCTTCTGCTAGTGATTTTATTTACGGATGTTTAGCCCTCAGTGGCCTGTTAGTTTTATATTGTTTTTTTATTATAACATCAGTTTTCTACTGTATTCTACGCAGTTTATCTATTAGCTATCTACACCTGCAGCAAGTAGTCGACCCTCTGTTCTCTTGTTATTGACTTTCACATGTGTTACCTCTTATTTTTCTATGTAAATATATCCCATTAAGGACACCTGCTCAACGAGAGGCTTGCAGCAAGCAACGAAAACTTAAACCAAACAGAGTCACTATATATACATTTAACGGAGAATAAATTAAGAAATTGCCACTGCGTAAATACCCTCACCGCTGTGTGTTTCTAACGTCCCGCTGATCTCCAGCTGATATTAATTACAACGCTACTGACGCCAGAACTGAAAAACAACAACAATTAATGTCAATCAAAAATAAGGAGTGTGTATATGATGAATGTCATTGCTTTCCTATGAGACTTACTTAGTGACTACTCTCAGTGAGTGGTCTTATTGCGGCCTCAACAACACCGATTGTGCAGCCAGTAAGCCGTGTACAGAGCGTTTACTTTCTCAGCAGAGCACTGCAGCACCTAAATGGTTAGGTTGTTCTCCCGGTCTCCCTAAATTGCAAGTGGATTTTTACAGAAGCACATTCCTTTCTCTATATTTATTCATTGCATCAGCATGGCAATTTATTTTCCCTGCTTTAGATTTCCGGCAGTACATCACACATAATGGAGTGAGATAAATATCAAGCTTGTCTCCAAAAACTATTAACTCTCGTCTGATACATTAAGTCCCTGTATGAAAACAAAAAGACACACGATTGTGGCACATTATCTCTGACTTATCCAAATTATGATATTTTCTCATCCAATCTTCTCTCATTTTATATGTACGTCAAGTAAAATAATAAATTGTTCCTTTTTCATGATTTGCTTGGGGGGGTTGCTAAGTTATTGAATCAAAAACCTGAGACATCATTTTTAATAAATGGATTGTTTTGCAACCACATTTTGTAAATGTAAAATTTGTCCATAAACTTAACAATACATGGTACTGGCATCTCCACATAACTAAACAAACTACTACCAAAGTTAAATATCGCCACTTAACTATCATAGGTACAGAAATGTGTACGCATCTGCATCAGTACGCAGTAATCGGACTACCCGAGTCTCTCGCAGTGAGTTTACACCTTGGCTAATGACTATATAATTGCCCAAAGTACATTGCCTCCACGGAGTAAAATGGCTAACGAGCTTCTTTAATTCGGATAATTCAGAGCTGAGACAGAGCAGAATATAAACCAGACGCCTTCCGAGCCCCCAGGATTATATACCCCGGGTACAGAGAGTAAGGAATTTTTACACACATTTTTACACGCATTTTAGTTATCACCCAAATTGGCGCAATGAAAAGGGTGAGAACCGCTTATAACTGCCAAAACAATCTTACTGCAGAAGTTACAGCGGGTCCCATTGCCCTTCAAAAGCAGAAAACAGATGTGTTGAACAGCTCCAACTTGTCGTCTTGCCATTGGAAGAAATCCTTATTCAGATCAACCACAGTCCCGCTGTTCTAAGATGTTGTTTAAGGCTTTAACAAATCATAGTGGTTTGATATTTGAAACTATTATGAGCACAGCAGTTCCTGTGCGGCTGTATAATTTTTTCTCCGCTGCAGGCACTTAGGCATGCATCTAATCTGCGCAGGTCACCCTGGTTTGTGCAGGTAGTTTATCCACCTTTTGATTGGCGGTTAAGCACAGTCACCTGGCTATCATGTGATTAGCAGTTGTCGCAGCTGTTTTGTTTCAGGGCCCCTTTCCAAGCTGGGAACAGTTAATAGGTGGCACCAGAGGGTACAGGCATCGGGGGGGTATTTGATGGTTTTTGATTGAGCTTTTTAGGGCAGGGACACATTTTGACAGTCTGATCAGGTGTACGAGTAACTTAAACAACTAGGTTCAGCTCTCCAACCCCTTTCCACGTTGATCCAATCCGTAGACTGATCAAACTGACTGACCTTTCTCCCAGTAAAGCCATTGGCTTTAATTATCAACACTGGTTTAGTTGTTAAATTGGTTTGACTTGATCTTTCTTTGAAAATAGTCTTGTGGAAATGTAGTGGACAGACTGCTTATTTAACGCCTAATCAGTAGAGACCAGAGGCAGTGGACGCCATTATCTGCCCTGGAAGGTTGGCATTACTTTCCTTCATTGTGGTTTAAAGTCTGGTGCCCAGCGAAAGCCATACGGTCAAGACTTTCTTTTTTTCTCTTCCTTCGGCTTGAATTCAGTGTCTTTGGCCAGGGTTCGGACCTGCCCACTTCATTTGTCTCAGGGTTTATCTTATGTACACCAAGATTTTAATCAATAATGGAGAGACGCCTCTGTGTGGTGTATATGAAAAACGCCACCTGGAAGGTGGAGGATGTGTAGCTGTTTTAGGTTTTAGGTTTTCATGCTAAGCATACATTTTTTATCATTCTGTTTAAGTATAAAAAAAACTAATCCAACACATTAGTAACGTTGCCTTTTCACCTTCTGCCTAATTAACATGCAAACAATGTTTCTGACTGCACTGGACCTTGAAGATTGTTATAATTTCTCAATACCACATAGGACTAGCTTTTTCTGGTATAGCAAAACGCTCACACGGTCACATCCATCTGTTGCATTTCAGAATTAATGTGGTTTGTTTTCCGGGAGTCTGAGAATTATACATAACAGCAAGAAAGCCATTACCTGGAGTGAACATGAGAGAAAGCATTAAAAATATATACGTATAATGAGCTGAACTGGAAATGAAATGACACGTAAGGCATTTCCGCCAACGCTGAAAATCACAAGAGCTTTTAATTGATCGTTAAAATCTACCCTAAACCGATTTCCGATTCCCCTGATTCGCAGAAAATGAAGCTTAAGTAATAAAACATGCGATGGCATGAAGAAGTTCCATCTTTTCCAGATGTTTCCTGTGTCTAAGGTCGCAGGAGCATGATAGGCTGGTTCAGAAACAAGACATCACGTGGTTGGATCGGATGTACCAGCAGCATGAAGATGTGGCACCGTGTTCGGAAACGTCGAAATGACCCGACCGAGACAGACGGACACATGTATGAGGACATAGGCGGACCACCTCACAATCGCACAATCAGCTTCTGGGAAATGCTCATAGATTTTCTTTAAAAGCCACACGCTACAGAGCCCAAAGAAACAAAATGGCGGAAACTCAACACTTACTGTACTGACAGTTTCTTCCCATGTATTCTCCAGGGCAATCGCACGAGTAGTTGGCAACCAAATCCGTGCAGATTCCTCCATTTTTACAGGGGTCTTTTTCACATTCATTCACATCTGTAAAACAAACATAAAAACAAACATAAGAACAAAATAAATCAATTTGATGTCTCATTCATTTGTGATACAGTTTTCTTTGTAATGGATGCAGAGAATTTAGGAAAAGCAGTGGGGTAAATAAGACACACCCTGGAAGATGGGGTAGTATTAGTGTAGCCAGGTGGGGTAGTATTAGTGTAGCCAGATGGGGTAGTATTAGTGTAGCCAGATGGGGTAGTATTAGTGTAGCCAGATGGGGTAGTATTAGTGTAGCCAGATGGGGTAGTATTAGTGTAGCCAGCTTAACTTCGATGCGTTCAGACCGCTCTCTACAAAGTCAAACATGATTCACTAAGAAACTACTCCCCTAGTGGACACCTTGATTTACAATATTGGGAATGATGTGCAGTAAGAGCACAGAACCGCCTACGTATATTTACATTAAAAACACACTGCATGGAGAGTTCAATCTCCCCTGCGTATCTAGCCCAGCTGAGGGGGGCTATGTCTTAGTCTTGACAAGAAATGCTTTTGTTTCTGGCACGGAATGTTCTAGCACAGAATGTTCTAGCATGAGCTGAACAAAGTCTGTGGGAAGAAACAACTTCATGGGTTAACATAGGACATCTTCTGCCTGCACAGTCACAAAAGAATGTCATTTGTCACAATGGGATAACAGACAGGAAGCTTCTCGGTTTGTTTGCTGGGCTGGGCTCCACGTCGGTTTCAGTCATATTCATAAGAAATCACATAAAATCTCTGCATATGAATATATTTATGAATTTGTGCATGTTCTGTATATTCAATTCATAAAGGTTGTTTTAAGTCTTCTTAAACCACAATGTACTTTGGGTACAATCACTGAAGTCATTTCAATCACGGTTTGTCTCTGAATCCTCCAAATCTCCAATTTTTCTTCTGCTCATAAAGTCTCATAATTTAGCTGGTCCCTACAGACTCCCGAGGCCTCAGAAAATTCAGCAGGACAGCTTGTGGCTGGCTTTCATTGTCATGCTTCAAACGGTTCAGATCAACTGCCCTGAGTTGTCATGGCTGGAGAGTTCTGCTCTGAAAGATACACAGCCAAGGTTGACGCACTTCACGGCTTCAGAAGAGCGTTGAAAGCCCTGGAAAAAAAATCCCAGCCAGGCTGGTTTGTGATCCGAGGGTGTGTTACCGTGGCGATTTGTGTGGGTAACCGAGCAGAATGAAGCTGTTGCCAGGGAGTCTGTCGCTGGTCTTCCTGCCCAGTAAACATACGAACCTCGGGAGACCCCCAGAACGGCTAACCGCCCATCAGCCTGCGTATGGTCTCCTCATCGTCATAAAAAACATTTACTCTGAACTCAATCAGAGCAACCCTGCACAATCTGAAAATGCCGGTTCATATTCCATCATCCGAGCCTCACCGAGGAGCAGAAAGGACTGACATTCAATGCTGTCGCGTCGCTGTGTGGTTTATCGATTCTGCCCACAATCGCTCGGCTTGAAAACGACATTCGCTGCTAGCTTCGCAGAGAGATCAAATCTCTCGATCAAGTAATTGCAGGACAGTTTGCTGCCACTGTGTTTTTGGTCGGGAGATGGAAGTATAAACAAGCCTTAGCGTTCCATATGACAAATATGGATCACTCATGGTTACACGGTTACAGTTAGCCTGGCTAGACGTGCAAAACGAACCAGCTGATGGGAAGAAGGTTCCATTGTCAAAACTATGAGTCAGAATTAGAGAGAGATTATAGTATTTATTTATTTAAAAACCTCGTATTAGATTTCTGTAAGTTTACAGGTTTCATGAAAAACAGAGAAGATTTTATGCTTATGATGCAGGTGCTAATTGTGCGTGTATACAGGAATAACAGTGAGCAGAAGATGCCTCACACCTTTATAACCTAGTCACGACACACCACCGGTTGACACAAGTTTCCTGCAAATTGAACACTTTCGGTGTTAAATTGCAGGGTAAAACAGAAATTATATATGATTTTCTGTTTCTGAAAACTGTCTATGAAGTCATCTCATTCTAAACTGTTCACACATCGGGTAGTGGGTTCTATAACTCTTCTTTTTGGGTCTATTTCAGGGAGACCATAGGAACAACCTGCAATGAGATACAATGATGCGGTAGCTCCAGGGTTCATAGCTCCTGTTTCCTGAGTGGGATTCAACCCTGTCCCAGTCTCCACTTGGGTTTCCTTTCTGTGCCCCCACAGGAGATAAGCGGATCAGAGACCATAACATTGGTCTGTGAGTCAGTCTGTGCCCTGTCTGTGCCCTGTCCTGCACAGACTGACATCTTGGGTATACCCTGCCTCACATCCTGGGTCAGCCAGGATTGGGTCCAGAGCAAATGGACCGTAAATTGGATAAGCGGTTTTGGAAAATGAATGGATGAACTGTGGTAGCGACTGAAATTTTAAAGAAGACTATTAAAGAAAATTTCCCCCAGGGTACAAAACAATTTGTATATTAATTTATAGGCAAGGGCTTGTCAGCAGGAGCAAGCATGCTTAATAGTGGATGTCAAGTTATCAATAGACTGAATTTTAATTAATAAAAATCTCCCAGCTTCCTTGAGAAAATAGGCTTAATCTGCCTCAAATTTTATTTCAATAATAATGATAGGATTGACAAATAATTACCATGTGCTTACACCTGCACAGCATTGCATGAGGAAGATAAAATCTTATTTTAGTCTTATTTTAGTACCACCTTAGTCCTCTCACTTAACCCACCTTCACCAGTGGCACCCTTAAAACCCGGCTCAGAAAGACCTGTCTTCCTGATAAGCTGGCAAACTCAATCACAACATGCCTGGCCAACACTCTGGGAGTCCCTCGATCCCGGTTCACACCTGTCACCGTTACACTGAACCAAAGTGTTACACTGAACCAAAGTGTTACACTGAACCAAAGTTTTACACTGAACCAAAGTTTTACACTGAACCAAAGTGCTACACTGAACCAAAGTTTTACACTGAACCAAAGTGTTACACTGAACCAAAGTGTTACACTGACATGGACCGATTTTGACTCTCGTCTCTCTGATTTCCATTGTCCCTCAGCAGTTTTTTCAATCACATTTTATCTTGTCGTAGATCAAAAACTAAAGTAGAGCAATTGGCTTGGTGAGAACTGCAGGCCTTTTCCAATTTTCTGTGAAGTAAGTAAATCATAAGGCAACTTTTCTTTTTCTTTTTTTTGGAAATCCTTGTTTGATAAACAAACAGTAAAAGCTGAAATAGCGCGTGCAGGCGAACGGGATGCTAGGTTAAGGTTTACCGAGGAGAATACAGCTAAGCCGCCCAGGGAAGAATCTGCAGAGGAGTCCCGTCTGCAGGTCAAGTAAACAACCTGCTCATCTCCAGCCCAGAGATGGAAGCCATTCACAGCTTAAATCCAACCTTACGCTTATCGCAAGTCTGGCCACCTGGCCAATCAAAAGAATCACTTCACTGCAGATGTCCCACCTAGCACTCCATTAATCTGCCCATAACAAGCGCTGAGGAATCTGAATTTAGATAAAGTGAGTCCGGATTTCTATTCATTAAACCGCATGTTATTTATTGGTTGCTAACATTTATTTAATGTCATTAGCTTTATAGTACTGCCTCCCTTCGTTTATATGGCTGTTCCCCGCAGCACAAGGACAAAAAATACAAGACTAATTAAGGTTTCATAACATCATAACATGCGTGTGTGTGACGTGTGCGTGTGACGTGTATCTGTGTGTGTGTGTGTGTGTGTGTGTGTGTGTGTGTGTGTGTGTGTGTGTGTGTGTGTGTGTGTGTTTTGTTTTGTTTTGTGATATCCCCACCGGAG
>JAOVYW010000859.1:0-13499 GCA_025775045.1 Hiodon tergisus | reverse complement strand
GACAATGAGGAGCGGCTCCAGTGAACACGCGATCAAGACTGGACAATGAGGAGCGGCTCCAGTGAACACGCGATCAAGACTGGACAATGAGGAACGGCTCCAGTGAATACGCGATCACCAGCTAGAGTAGTTCCTGTCTCTCCTCTCTGGTGGCGCTGCGTGAGCTGAAGCCAGGCATGTGGTGCGCTGGTACTTGCTACATCGCGGTGCGGAGAAAAACAAACAGCGCTTGTTTGCGTTGTTGCGCCCAATTCGTTATGATCTAGCCCTGGCCTTCAGGCGTGGATGATTTAATGAATGAAAATATTCACACACAAGCATGCCTATTCACAAACACACAGACAGACATAGACACACACACACACACACACACACACACACACACACACACACTCCAGCATGAACACTCCACACCTGCCACCCACGGTCCCTGGTTTCGACAGCCAGACAGAAACAGTCAGTTTCATAAGCTACTTTCTCAACAGCCCTTTGACAAAGACTTGGCACGGGCCCCCCCGTTCCTCTGCCACCCGCTGCTGACGTCTGATCCGCGGGGTTTGGCCCTTCTTCTCCTCTCACATGCCTTCGCATGTCCACAGTTTAGCTTTCAGTCCAGCAACAATGATCATTCATATGCAGTCTGCGTGGAGAGTGTGGCTGTTGCTCTTGGCACAGACAACAAAACTGCGCTGCTGATGTTGGCTTCAACAGAAACCAAAAGATAAACCAGGGGATGTGAAGCTCCAGTCCTCAGGGGCCACAGGCTGGTTTTCACTCTACCTGTCGGTTGGCATTTAATTTAGGCCAGAGGTCACCAGGTGGAATCAGTTAAAAGCGCAGAATTTCTTCTTCTTTCTCCTGGGGGCTGTCAGCAAAGGCCACCTCATGTATCTTGCAGGGTTGCAAAAGAGCAGCGTCCTTACGGTGTGCATCCACCAACACCAGACGAGAATTGCCTTTTGTCCACCGTCGTCACGCCAAAAGGCCAGCCTACGCCCGCAGGGCTGCCCGTCAGCGCTGAGAACGACCTGGGAGAGGCGCCTCATTCCTGCCATCTGGTAGGAGGGCCATGAGACAGACTCGAGTGGGAGGAGTCACATTCTCTGAGACGGCCGGAGTGGGAGGAGTCACATTCTCTGAGACGGCCGGAGTGGGAGGAGTCACATTCTCTGAGACGGCCGGAGTGGGAGGAGTCACATTCTCTGATACGGCCGGAGTGGGAGGGGTCACATTCTCTGATACAGCCGGAGTGGGAGGAGTCACAAGACAGACCTACAAACGGCCGTTAGTTTGCTTTGCACTCTCACCGAGCACCGTGGTGAGACAGCTGCCACGTGCCTTGACTTCTGCGTTAACCAGAAAGCTCTGTTGAAAGAGCTACACAATAGATCAGATCCAAAGCTGCCCCGTAGCTGTAGTCAATTTCCAAAGGATGTTCGTGACCCGACACCCTCAGAACCACATTCATGCCTGTACATAGCAGCGTGAAATTGGGCAGTGCACAATCTTCTTTGGCTGCATTGCCGATTGGCAGCTGGGCTTGGCAACAAGCCGCTAAAGTGTTTAAACCCAGAGCCTTCAATCCCTGGTAGACGGAAACACGATTTCACACGCCATGCCCAAGGTGGTACTGAGCGGCTGCACTGCAAGCCAAGTCTGAGAGAGGAAGTGTTTCTGCCCAACACCGATATAGACCTATGACTAGATTGGTTGAAACATTGCGTAGACACACCGAGTACTATCTGACATTTGTGAGTCATGGGCGCTGTAGATTCAAACATAAACATTTAGATTCAGTCCAGTCAACACAATACTCCTTGCTATGTTGTTTCTGTAAGCTGAGTAGCCAAGTAATAGCTCAATCCATTAAACCTTTTTTTTCAGCTTGTTGGCATGTATATTTAAGACAATCTGACAAAACATCTGTGGAGTTCCTAATTGGGAGCTGCTTCCACTTCATCACCAGCGTGTGTATATATAACATTGTGTCAGGGTTCAAAGAGGGGATCAAAGAGAGGCTTTACTGCAGCGCTGAGCCTCGAACACTGGTGACCCACATTGGGCTTAGACTCTAGAGCCCTTTATTCATTAGTTTTACTTCGGTTACTGCAGTACTCATTGAAAAAAGGCCCTGCCTCAGCGGACATTTTGCAAGTAAATCATAATCATCTGGCTCTTCTCCTGACAGTGTCCCATCTGGAGTTTGTCTGTGGCCAAAAAATAAGGCTAATTAATTTTTGGTTTCAGCCTCAGGGCTTGAACCAGTGCCACTAATTATGTGCCCCTAGGCCTGTTCTGACCCCACACCCCTGGGCTCGCTCTGAATCTTACAAAGACCAACACGTCCTGCCTACCTCTGCCAATATGTGCTAACTCCACAGTGCAGGTAATGTGCTCTTTAAGGAAAGGATTGATGGTTTTCCTGGGTGGAAAATGGACACAATTGTGTGTCTGTCATGTCCCCATTTTTGTGGGGGGGGGGGGCTTGGCCACTTCCTGGCTTTTCGCCCCCCCCGACCTCTCCATGATAACCCATGGTAACTCTGATCTTATCTTTTCTGTCCAGCTCATTCAGACTTATCACAAGCCTGTCCATTCAGATCACTCCAGTTTACACGGCTTCCACCGAGCCGGTAACGTTGGCACGTTTATGCCAAAACCGAAATAAAATCTCACTCACCGGCTTTGAGTTCAGCTCCGAAAATGGTCTCTTCTTTTTTTAGTTGACTTTAAATGTATGTTTGAGAAAAATCGGAACAAGCAAGGGCAAACCTTCATCCTAGATGTGAATAAATCTTTAAATATAATCTCTGCCACTGAAACTTTTTTTTTTTATGTGCGCATTTATAGCATAGTAAAATGTGAGTTCCTGATCCATTCCCATTTACCCACGGCCCCCTTGGGTCCAGGTAACAAGCGTGTTGACTGGCTCACTTTCGCATCTGGGATCGAGCTGGAACCACAGCGGTGGGCGGGGTTAGAAATTGGCCGTTCTCAGAAATTGGCCGTTCTCAGTGATAATTGGTCTCACGCAATGACCTCACAGATTGTGTGCGTTGCCGTTACTCAATGTCACTGCCGCTATTTTAAAACCGAAGGTAAATTGTAAAGTTCAAATAAACTTCAGAGTGTTTCAGAAAGAGAATCCTTACTTTGGGAATGGCTAACCATTTTGACCAATCCTGTTGGGGGGGGATTGGTAACTCCCTCTACATTAAACTCCATCGCTATGGAAAGCAACACAAACTGCTGGATTGTTCTTAATCTGAGCAACTGTCTTGACTTTATGATATTAAGCTAATGGACGATTATGAAGCTATGTTTATACCCTAGATGCGCAGAGACAAAATAAACTCAAAGAGGAGATAAAAGATAAAGGACTGACTACAGGACTTCATGCCGGGTTTCAACAATGGTCGCTCTGCTCGGGGACCAACCGAGAATCTGTGGGGATAGCGTTCTTTAGTAAGCAACACTCTACAGACAACCCAGCCAAGCCTCCACCCAACCCGGCGTAGCCTCCACCTAACCTAGCCTAGCCTCCACCTAACCCAGCCTAGATATCTCTTTCTGTCTGTGATGTTGAGTGTGGGCTGCTTGATGTAAATATAAATAACCAGTCAAAGTACCAATGATGGAGTTATGCGGAATACCCACCGCAATAAACAAAAGAACCAGTTGAATCGGACAAAGTTCTGTTTACATTCTGCTGTGAAGGCCGTACTATTGTCAGTGTTTGAAAACATGCGCTTATACAGTGAAAGACTGATCACTGCTCATCCAGTTAGAGAGAGAACTGACCAGGACCCTTCTGAGGATGGAGCTGGGGACCGGTAGACTGAAACAAGGGCTCGGAGAGGGCCTGTTTTGGCAAAGACTTGATTTTTGGTACACAGAAAGGTGACACTGGGTTTAAAAAAAATTGTACTATTTATTTGGACTTTTCGGTTACTTTTACTGTGTTTATTAAACTTCACAAGAGCACTCTACAGAGCGGAACCGGATGGTACAGAACCACGGTGGGAAATGGGCCACAGAATCACAGTGGAAAATGGGTAGTAGAACCACAGACCAATGTAAATCTGTGACAGAAGTTGCCCCTCCTCCAATGTCAAGCGATCGTTAGAAAACGCAGGTAACAAAAGCACAGAACAAAACCTGACGTTTGTCTAACGTTTCTCTAATGTTATTCTAGCTGCAAATAAGGGACGTCAACGAGCGGGGCGGATAAAAGCTGTCCGACACGGTGCGCGGCGGGTTATTGGTTTTGACGACCAGCGAATTCCATCAGCCCTGTGAAGTGTGAAGACATTCAAGGGTTAATTCTCAGAGAAGTCAGCCATTCACGTGACGTGTCCTTTCTTTCATCTCGTTAGTGGTACATTCCTCAGATCCACGCTCTCTGAAAATGAATTGATGTCTTTTACTCTTACTTAGTTTATTTTTTTAACCAAATGTTGTGACCACACGCCAGTTTCTATTGATTCTCTCTCATCTTTTTACGAGCATTTCAGCGAGCACTTTGGTCAGGTAGTCGAGAGGTCTGGTGGACACGGTATTGACCCTAAAACCAATCGGCTATTCTTGTACTAAAACAAGGCACCAAACACAAAATGCCTTAAGTTATAGTAAGCCTTGCTTTGGATATCAACCTTTTGTTGTCAACCCGGACCGATTCAGATTTTCGTAATTTTTGATTTGATAGGAAATTATTATTATTATTATTACTTTATTTGTTTCTCTAATATCTCAATGCGGTTAAGTCTTACCACATCCGAAGCTTCTCAACAGTCTGAAAAACAAGAGACGAAATCCACACACACGCGAAGGCTAATCAAAACCTCGTAGGAAATATCACTGGTGATGAAAGATTTGTGTCCGTTCAAATAGTCGTGACAGCTGCAATCGGTTGTTAGCTGAAATTAGATAGATGACAACTTTTTAAAGTCATGCGGAAACTGGAACAGCTGAACTCGGGACTAAAACAATTTAGGGTTAATCAAATAAATCTAAAAACGTCGTTATAACGCATGCTAACTTTCACTTGACAGTTTTCCCTCATTTATTTGCGTTATTTTCGGTTCTTTGACTCCGGCCAGTAAGGGCGCCGCGGAACGGTATTTACTCAACACCTGCTGCCCTGAGTTTGTGCCAGACGGATCTCCGTGAATCCGGAGTGTATTCGAGTCGGGGTTACAGAAAACTATTAAAACTGTTCAACTCTTCCCATTCGTCAGTTAAGACTTGCAAAACAAGACCTCGCGCGAGACACCCTTTTACATGATAACACATTTAGCTCCGCTGGACCCGACCACGAGATGTTATAAACGCACTTAAAAGGTAAAATTTCCTTCCAGGTGTAGTATATATGGGATATTGCTAAGGCAGTACACAGCCGGGACGTGAGCCACATGTGTTCAACTAATCGGTCAATGTGAATACAATATGTATATATGCACAGGGTATCGCTTTCAGACATATCCTAATAATTATGGATAGACCATTCGCATTAATAGACCGTTTAGGCACAGATAGCATTCAACGGCACAAGTGCAAATTTAAGCAGTTGCCGTTTACAATTCACTACAGTTTGTAGTAGTGTGTATTTATGCGTGTTTATGCGCAACTCTAGTATTGACATGCACATGTTGCGGCTCCGTCGAAAGGCTATCACAGACTTCCGCAGGTACGTGCGTTTCAGCCTGCCTGGGTTTTTTTTTATACAATTTTTTTGTCTTACCTTGCTTTGTGCAGCGACGTATCTGGACAAGACAAATATACAAGCAACCGTATTTGTAAGTCTCCACATATCGCCAACAAAATTAAGTCAAACACGAGCTGATGATTGAAAAAGCTCTTCGCTCTGCCCGGCACCGGACAAAACCTGTAGTAAAACACAGAGCGGATTTCCAGACTGGTTTGTTGGCTGGGAAAACGAATAGACCCGCTTTTGGCCACAGTGGGTTTGCGCGCAGCAAGCAGCCCTAGTCTGGTCTGCGTCTTCCCGATTTCTCCGCGACGCACTTTCTCTTCGAGTTTCGGTACATCTGAAGGGGAGGAGCAAAGCTGGCGTTATCTGGACACTGACATCCACGTGCCCACACCTCGGCCACAAATGCTGTGCGCTCTCAGGGTAACGCAATTCCATTTTTGCCATTATAATAAATAAATAAAAACTCATTTACGCTCAAAAACTTATAATAGTCACACTTTAACACATCATATAAATTCTATATTCAAGAAGCTATGCTTTTCATATTTGTTCTTTACTGCAGAACTTCCTGTGTTCAGTTACATTACTTAACACTGTTAAAGCATGCAGAACTGGTGAACTGTAAAACAAAAACGCTTATTAAGGAACCAATTGGATGACTTCTTGCAAGGTTTGAAGTAGGCGTTATTTTCGTTAAAATATGCTAATTAAATGATTTAAAAAACAAAGCCTTGTTTATTCGTCAAGAAATCGCAAACATAAATGTAATCACCTGCTTCGTTAAAAGAGGTTCTCGCATTCCGCTGCTTCAGCGTTAATTTCAGGTGTTGTGGCGCCCTCTCCTGCTATGATTTAGTATTGAGCAGTGACGCCAAACTCGTACGTGCATTCATAGATATTTAATTTAATCAATTTGACTGATTCAGATAAAGTACTCAAAATAAAGGGAACTGAAAACGAACCCTTTTATACCAATTTATTTATTTTAACCCAACGCACTGCATTCCTGTCGCATTAAAAATGCCAACAAACATAAGAAAAATTCTTAGGGGGGGGGAATAGCACGACTTGCGATTAATTACATAAACAGTGAGTCAGTTGAAACAAGACAGAGCTTTCCTGAGACGGAGAGCACTATCTCTTCCTATATAAACCAGTGTATTCACGACGATGTCCTTTTTTTGTTTTGTTTGTTTGCATGTTTCACACAATCAAATACGAACTGGGTTTAGTCCAACTGTATTGGGAATTTGACAAGGAGCCACTGGACCGCAGCATCCGGCGATACACTTTGTGTAACAATGGTTCTCAGCACTGGCGCCAGGTCCCGTGGGTGCTGTGTGTGCTCGAGCACCCCCAACATTATTTATACAAGTGTTACTAAACACCCCACGAAAGAGATTAGCACCCCCAATCAATTTGAAAAGTTGGCGCCGTCAGTTCTCAGTCCTGTACCCGGGGTTTGTCCCAGGTTAATTAATCTGAGCCTTTGTTAAAGCGTTTACTTTCGAACTTGAGTCTGAAATACACGGGTTACATGTTTTTCATAACTGACAAAAGCGCGTTACAAATAACGGACTGTCAAAACGGTATACAATAACTTAATAATCCCACTTTCTTTAAATAGTATACTGAACATAAACAATAACGAGCAATTTCATTTTTAAAGTAAGACCTGATTACGATGCTCGATTATTTCCAAGATCTTTAGTAAATTGCCTTAAATTAAATCGTTCACCTAAGATTGTGTGGTCCTACAAAGCCCAGAATTCCTTGAGCACAGAAGAAGTCTCCCGTCCCGAGTCTAACTGGGTGCGTGTTTTGGCCCGAGTATCACTACTTTCGCGCCACTCTGATTCAAATTTACAGCAGTGAGCGTGGAGCTGAGGGGCTTCAGTTAAGACTAGTTATAACTGCGCGCCCTAAGAAAAGCTCGACGAATTTCCTGGCCTTCTAGTAGGTAAAAGTAACGAACGGCGACGTTACCAGTGTATATCTATCTTTCTCTCTATATATATATTACTCCAGTAACGTTAAAAAATACTTTCGCCAAGATATTTAGTACATTTTTTACTTAAACTTAAATATAGTAATAGTTAGACGTCTTTCAGCGTCTTACCTTCATAGACTACAAAGCGTATTCGTACGAAGCCTTTATTTAACGCACACCCGTCAGGCTATCCCTCATTTTAGACAGCAGAATCCCGACAGAGCAGCGAACGAGGAACATCAGGGGTTTTGGGCTGTAAAAGTGCAAATATTCTGGGTCTGTTTTTATCTGGACGCGTGAATAATCTGGAGGTCGTAAAATTTGAACTGGGGGGAACGATAATTGGGCAATTAGGTAGCTGCAACGATTTACTCATTTGAAAAAGCGATGGCGAAGTGGACTAGACATCTAGGCATATTGAATTTTCACAAATAAATAAATCAGAAAACTGGCCTAGAGTTGAAGAACTTTAGTCATTAGCTTTCGTTCGTTCTGTCTGTTTGAGTGCCCTGAGGAGAAAATATGCTACAGAGTGAACACTGAATTAATAAGATGTGGAAACAGAAAAAAATTATATATGATGTACTTTGTAAAGTTATGTATGGTATACTAGAATTGGCTTTTGTTCCCACATTTTGGAAGTTTTTTTTTTTTTTAAGAATAAACAGTAACAGGGAACAAACCTGTTTTTACTGAGCAAGAAATGTGTTCTAAGGTCTGATTTATAA
Organism: Hiodon tergisus; assembly: GCA_025775045.1. Taxonomy (NCBI): domain Eukaryota; kingdom Metazoa; phylum Chordata; class Actinopteri; order Hiodontiformes; family Hiodontidae; genus Hiodon; species Hiodon tergisus. The sequence goes on along the minus strand of JAOVYW010000859.1, from coordinate 5,068 downwards.
AATAATTAGACCCGTCTGATGACAGAGATGCGAGTCATCTTTAAGTAGGTTTGTTCTGTTTGTTTTTCTTTGTCCAGGCTTTTGTGAATTCTGGATGCAGACCTGAAGGACAGAATGGGTGAGTTCCACATTTTTAGTTCCTGACCTGCCCATGGTACACCCCGGCCTCCTGTTCATGGAAACCGGTGTGAAGGTCTCTGCACAAGAGCCGGGGTGTGTGGCTGTTCCAGTCCCAGTGAGACGCCCATGAGCCGTGTCTAATGCAGGTGTTGGTGTGCTGTCTCAGGGACTGGGTGGGTATTGTCTTAAGTGGTGCTGGAGAGAGAGGTTGTAAAAGGATGGTTACCTCACTCAACAATTGTTGGTTTTACACTCATGTAATGTCTGAGCTCAGGCGTATTAAACTTTGGAGGGTTTCCTCCTTTGCCTCTCAGTTGGCACCAGGTGAAATGATCCAAGTTAATGACACCAATGAAACAATTACCTGAGGAATGTTCTGCTCTGATCAGTAGGTTTCTGACGAATGTTCTGCTCTGATCAGTAGGTTCTGACGAAGCCACAGGCTTCCCAGTTGTGTGTGCAGGGTTTCATGTGTAGTGGAAAGAATCAAATGCAGGCAGCCGCTTTTGTAGAACAGATTTACGATATTTTACAAAACACGAGAGTCTGTTTAAAAATGACATTTTTATTGCACAAACTTTGATATGATTGTGTCACAGTTGTATAGTTTCTTTAAACCTCGCTCATATTGTTAGATTAACTATTTTTGGCTTCTTCTAAATGCTTAAACTTAAACTTCAACCAAGTCAAACACAAATGACAAAATAGACCGAAGTAATTGAAATGCGTTTTTCAAATACATTAGAAATACTGCCAGCCCCTTCTCCATAGGCCCTTTCCTCCAGCCACTGGAACAAAAGCACCAGGTGCTGCAGTACTGTTTGTGTCCACAAGGTGGCTGCAGAAGCACAGAAACGTTGTGTGATTTGAGGGAGAGAATGTTTGTTCTTTGCTTATTATGCACGGTATTCTGGTCTATTTTTTTTAATTGTTATATTTGGTTAAGACTAAGCTTTGCATCCTATGTAAAGGCTTTTGTAAAGGTTAACCCCATCAGCTACTGTGAGCTCGTTGATATTTCCAAAGCCATGACCCACGTGGACTAACAGCGCCACATCAGCCAACTTGCGCATGTGGCCTTTGATTCAAGTGGACATTTATTGTGAGTGACCTGGTGATTGACTGAGTCTATCTCATAGTGGTGTGTTAGTCTTACACAAGTGCCTTAATGGGTCTCCAATGTCCCAGTTCAACTGGCCTTGTCTGCAGCGAATTTCAGTACCAGCTGTGGAAAGTATAACTAAATCAAAAAGAATTGTGGGTAAAACCACAATACTGTAGCACATTTTAAACAAAGAAAATCCTAGCTCAATTTTTGGAGCCTACCTTGATCCTGACAGGTCAGTCCTTACCCAAAACACTTGGGCTGCTCTCACTATTCGAACTTCATGTAGTCAGTTGTTTACAATATTAGGCTGACTAATTCCCCATCACAGGCTAGCTTTTATTCGTATAGCCCCTTTCACTTAAAAATAAGAAAAGCCTTCAAAGGAGATAAAATTGCCAATTTTAAAGATTTTTTTGTGTGAAGAAAACCTTTAAAAAGTGCGACTGTTCCGTGATTGCGCTCGAAAATGCAACCAAATGCTCAATGTGGAGTCAACCTTTCCCAGTGGCCTCTGGTAGCCAGAGATGGTGGCAGGGGGGTGTGGCCCAAAGTTTAAAAGCTGTGCGCACACAGAAATGCCTGCACTGCGCCTGGAGCAGAAATAACGGGAAAGCTGACTTATGTGACAGGGTCCAATTAAGTTTTTAACCGGAGCTGTCCCATCCAAATAAACCACACACAATCCTCTACCCTTCCCAGAATACTCCTGTGGCCATTTCACAGGATAAGGACTGGGCACCAGCAGTCCGGAAGGAAAAAGGCAAGGGGTCAGTGGCTGAGTTGAAATCCCTGCTGGTAAACAATGTGTTCTGAACAGGGTGTTCCTGTCCTGCGTGCGACCTTCTGTGGAGGTTTGTGGGGTGTGTGGCGCGTGAGGGTGGGGATTTGGCTGTTCCATTCACCGACTATGAAGAACGAGCGCCTCGACGTGTGACGCTGTAACGAGAGGAAGGAAGCTGTCAGTGAACCCGAGTCTGTTTCTGTCAGGAGAACAGACGGGGCGAGGAGAGGCTGGGGTCCTCCCCACAGACAGACAAACAAGTAGTCGTGTTCCGGGATTAACCACCGCTCGGTCCCCCCTGTCCCCCCCACACACAGACACACACACACACACCAGATGTAAGAACATAATAATTTATATCCCCACAAACGCTGTGTATAAGACCTAAACCCCAGCGCTGTAAGACTCTGCTCTTAATCTGAGCCGGCTGTCAGCTTCCAGCTCCATCTCTCCAGTTTCCATGGATACACGGGTCTGCCAGCCAATCCCCTTCTGCCCTGTCGCTGGCATGACGAATGGGATTAAGGGTGGAAGGGGCTGATGCGATGAATCCGAGAGCTGGCGGGTGCCCCGGGTGTCCTACGTGGCGTTGACCCCATGCGCTCCAGAGAGGCTTGCAGGCTGCTCAGGGACGGTTGTCTCCACAGGGCAGCAGTGACCCTGCACCATTCCTAGTACGCCCCTGGCCCGGGGTCACCCTACAGGACTGCCACACAGTGACATTCACCTCTCAACACCGAGGTCTTTGTGATGCACTGGAGAATTTTAACACTGAAATACAGAATCACGCACACATGCTGACACACTCTCACACACTTGCTTGCTCACATACACATGCTAACGCTCTCCCTCACATACACACATGCTAAATCACCCGCTCACACACACGTCAATGCTAAAACACACATGCTAACACACTCTCACACACTTATGCTCACCCACTGGCTTTGTAGTCGGCTAAATTTTATATTTCAAAACCCATTTGAGTATGGTTTGCAAGAGAATGGCACACGCACATAAACATTGGGGTCACTTCTGATGCCACTGGGGTTATTTCTGTTCACTGCTGCACTTCCCTTCAGTTAAACCCTAACCCCCCCCGCCTCGGTGGGGAAACCTTCACGCAAATACAGCAGTGGGTGTGGCCTGTCGTTGTGCTGACAGTCTGCCAAAGCAACACAATATCTTGTTCAATTAATACTGCATGCACCCTTATGTAAAAATGACTGTATTATTCATTTTCTGCATTTTTAAACTTTTGTTTGCTGGACCTGAGCTAATTTAGGGCTCACAAAAATGCTGGGGTAAGATGTTATCTCTCTGCTGTAAGGAACAAATCCGTCATTGTGTCGCATTGAATAAAAACACACCAAGTTAGCGACGGCTGCTTTTCGGCTCATGCGCGACATGTGCATGTAATGTAACAGCAGCGCTGAAGGGGTTTATTTTTGTTTCAAGGGTTCCAGTATAATCTGTCTCCAGAAAATCAAACGCAATTGGATCAGGGTTTGACTGTCTTGCGGTCGCAGTTAGCGTGTGGTGTCCTGTCATATTGCGAGCTCACCACTGGAGGGCAGCTGGAGGCGTTTTCCCCACTAGGGGCTCAGTGGCATACTGTAACATGAATAAACATGTGATTTTGTGAATATTTTTGACACTGAATGTTATCAGATCTTCAGCCTAACATTAGATGAAGGGATACTGAGAGAAAAAATAACACAACATTTTGATACTTAGGTGATTTATTTAGAAATGTGTGCAGATGTGACTTCAAGCAGGAACTGCTCCTTTCAGGGTCTGACACAACATCCCAAGACACAAAATGTCTTATTCTTCAGCCATTGTGATGTAGACCTGCTTGTGTGTTTCAGACCATTGTCTTGCTGCATTGACCCAGCTTTAGCTCGCGGGCGGATGACCTGACATTCTCCTGTATAATTCTGTGATGCGGAGCTGAATAGATGGTCCCTTCGATGACGACAAGGTGCCCTCGAGCTATGACATTACTGCCACGAAGCTGGGCCGTTACTGTGAGCTTCTTATGTAATGTTTGTGTTTGTCTGTGTTTGTTAGGTTTTAGACTGACGTAACAAGGCCTATGTCCACCAAAAAGTTTACATTCTGACTAATCTGTTCACGGAACTTTGCTACAGAACTCTTGAGGATCACCCAGGAGCTCTCATGTTCTAAGTGAGCAGGGGTTTCCACCAGGTTACTCAGTCACGAATCCCATTTCCCCCAGTGGTTTTTTTTGGCTGTTGGTGAGGTTTAACAGAATTGTATTTGACATGCTTATATTTCAGTATTCTGCTATAATGTTAACATTAAGAGGGTAAATTTATGCAACCATGTATTTTTAATGTACAACCAACCCGTAACCACTGTCGCCAGTGGTCAAATATCAAATAGGCTGTCTGTTTAGTGTACTGTCATGAAAACCAGTTTTTGTAGCATGTGAGAATGTGAGACCTCTATCCTGCTTGGACGCAGTCTCTCTCTCTGTCTTACACGCGTGCGCACACACACACACACACACACATAAATCATATAAATGACAAGTTGCTTGTAAAACATTCTTTATTAAGGAGACAGCTTTCAGGGTCCAGTGTTCACTCAGTGTGTTTTGAGGCATGATGGCTCTCAGAAGCCGTATTTGATTGTTTATTTATTATTTCCGTCTCGAACCCGAGTTCCTTTCTCCTTTTTACTCCTTTCTTTGTCCCCTCCAATGAGTGTGCTGCGTTGGGTGCTGCAGCCCCGCCAGCTGTAGGGTTTCTGCTGCGTTTGCAGCGTGTTCTCTCGGAGATATCTGCTAGTGTTTATTCTAAGTTTAAATGCTTCTGTTGGCGGGTGTATCCTCATATCCACCCGTCCCTGTGTCTTTTCCTCAAACAAGCAGATTGTACTCTGGCAAGTCTTAGGAAGGGGAAGTCATTCATTGTTAGATTATGTAAGCGGAACTTTTACAGCACAGACAAATGTCAGGGGACTGTTCTGACTGCTTTTACAGCACAGACAAAGGCTTAGGGACTGTTCTGACTGCTTTTACAGCACAGACA
>JAOVYW010000858.1:0-17005 GCA_025775045.1 Hiodon tergisus | reverse complement strand
CTGATAGTGGGAACATGGTGGATTACACCATCCTCTGATATTGCAGCACACATGGTTATGTTACCACCTAGATGGCCCATTATGTTTCTGCCACGTCTCCTGACTTTGTTCAGGTTGAATCCTGCTTCATCCACATACACAAACGTGTATGCGATGTCACTTTCTTCCAGCTCCATCTCTCTCTGCAAAGCAAAAATCGGCATATCAGATCAAATAGCAAATATCCAATAGTGTAACACCACTCAAAGAAAAAATTACAAAACTGTTTAAAGTATGGTCTCGATTACATTGACATAATGAAGGGAAAAACATTACTGTATCTGCACATACAGGAACCTCTGCTCCTTCACCCTCTCATTATTTCTGGAAAATGGAACCCTGTAGAGCTGTTTCATTGTTACAGTATCTCTTCAGCACCCTATCTATGGTAGAGAGACTGACAGAGGTAATGTTCTGAAAGGTGGTGTCGTCTTGTAGAATGGCGCTCTGGATTTCACAAAGTCTAATCGCGTTTTTGGCCCTCACCATGTCAACAATTGCCATCTGTCGTTCTGGTGTAAATGGGTCTCCAGAATGGGGAAGTGGTACAATCCTGAAATGGCAACACGAATACATGAATTCAGCAGTACAAATATCTCTAACAGTATGCTTTACCAAGTTGGCAATGTGCAGGACTTTGGTTACATACCCGTTTTCATTTCTGAACGTTCGCATTATGGATACTACTGAGGTGCGGCTTAGTTGCGGCTGGACCCTCCGCCTAGCCCCAACCATGCTTATGCTATGGTTTATTACATGGTCAACAACGGTGGCCTTGATCTAATTCGATATGTTTAGTTTGTATTAGCCTTTGACATCCTCATCCTCATCCTCATCCCGCATTCTGACACCTCGACCTCTTTCTCTTGCTCCATTGTTTTCCTGCAACAACACTGAGGTGGACCTTATAAAGGCTTAGCGCAAGCTTTCACAGGGCATACACATTAAGAATGCTGTGGCCAATAGCGTTCAGGTTGTGGAGTTTTGAGGCTATGTCACGGGAATGAGGTTAGTGCTTTGAGAGCTGCATTTAAGCAATAGACCAAAAACTGTGAACCGGCATCTCTTAAATAGAGACCATGGTTTACAACATGGTCAGTAATTGTGGCCCTTATCTCATCAGAGACGACCGCTCTCGGTCTTCCTCCCCTATGTCCTCCACGCATTCTCCCTCTTCCTGCCACTCTTCTTTCCTCACCAACCTGTCTTCCTTGATCCATGTTTCCAAACTAAGTCATTCTGAAGCTGTCCCCTTTTTTCTGTTTGGTAACGAGACTAAAAACAGGACACTATTGGGTAGATTTTTAGATTAAATCAGCTGTGTTTGGATTAAATATTCTGCTAAGATTTTCACATTTCAGTCTGGTTACTGCAGAAATGCACAACATTTGCCCTAGTTCAGTTTTGAATGTGTTTTTTACCGTTTTGGAAACAGTGTGTTAGCATTTGAAAATGTGCTCCAAATATATAGTGTTTTGCAGGTAGTGGAGTATGAATGAGAAAAGAGTTTATGGACTTTGGAGAATTTGGTCATTGAATGCATTTTGTGTGAAGGCAATTCAATATTATTCACAGTTTGGTGCACATACACTTCTGTTTCGCTGACTGTGTGAAGAGTTTTGACAGTGTGACTTCAGTTTTGACCAATGCATGTTAGCAATTGAAAAAAACTGTAATATATCCAATGTACAAGTGTGTTCAATAAACAGACCTGAAAGATACGAACAACACAACACTAGTGAAGAAAGAAGCAAGCAAAATGCAGGCGTTTCACAGAATATTTTTCCCACTTGGTTGCAAGTCAATGTATATTTTCTTAAGTTTTAACATCAAAATGGTTTGTGTTTAGCCAGTTTTGTAAAAAAAAACACACACACACACACACACACACACACACACATATATATATATATATACACCCCAGTGAGATTAGGACAGTCAAGCCCTCTATAGGGTGGGAAGAGTCTTAAAACCTTGTATATACCCATGATTTCAGCTAATTAGCTTTAGGCATTCATTACTTCAGTACTTCAGTGATTAGCATATAAAATTACAGTACAGTGTCGACACAACCCTGTAAGCATTGCCCGATAACCTGCATGTAAATTAACAGCATCTTGGTTCGTACGTGTGAAGCCTAAGTTAAAGTGCCGCTTAATGTCTTTCAGGTAATGTTACTTTGGTCAATAGACTGCTCCTGGATGCTGGGCTAACGACTGAGCTGGTGAAGCTGTGGAAGTCGCAGACACTGTGAGTTCTACACGATGTCCGCGCCCCGTTCTGGGATGGCCGCACCCCGTTAACAAACAACGGGCCCCCTGTTCCATTCCTAAACTTTTGATGCTCTCCATAAACTGGGCGTTACAGTTCTATCTAGACGATTGCACAACCTGTTACTATGATGTGATATTTTACAGTTTGTTTGTTTTTTGTGTGGCGTACTGCTAATGAAAAAAAGCCTCTTGTTATGATCGCGTGAATGTTGCATAATGACTTGTCCAGGAATCTACCTTTTCAATTGAATTTCTTTTTAGTTCTAGTTCTAAAATTTCTAGAATTGTTGCTCCCCTATATGTAAAGCTTGGTTTAAGAACAAACACTTTTTGATGATTTGATAAAACAGCTTTAGGCTTTTGTTGTAAAGAAAATCCATATCTGCGAGAAAACGGGCTAGGTGTGCTCTCAACAGGCTATGTGGGTTTATCATCTCGTAAGTCAAGTTGGACTCAAGTCCGTTTCTCAGCAGCCGGTCTCAGGAGACCACCAGCGCGGAAGTAAACAGATTCCCCCGCCTCTGTTTTTCCAAAATTCAGGAACGGAGTCCTTGCCAGGTTCGTCGCCACGGACGGAGGAATCACGCGCGTTTACCCCAAAAGGTAGGAGACTTTTCCTTTCCTGGGTTCAACATTGTTGCGTTGTTGCACTGGTTGTAGTGATGGGTCTTCGTGCGCTTTGTCCTTTGACTGGCATTGCCGTAGCTGTAGGATGCATGGGTTCCTTGTTTCGGACCCTATTGCTTTCCTGGAAACGAAGGGTTAAACATAGTCACATTAGTGTGTCTGGGTTCATCCAAGATTCTTTCAGCACGTTGTTCCCTCTGTCTCTCTCTCTCTTTTTAACCTTCCTGTTCACCCTCCTGTCTCTCTCTCTTTTTACCTTCCCTTTCGCTCTCTTTGGTCCCCTCTACGTTACATTAGACAGCATTTCCCTCAACTTCTACTGTATACTCTTGTTTCATATACTAAATACACTATATACTGCATATCTATATAGTTTGTAATAATTATTTCGTCGTTTGCCCTAAGGCATGAAGTAGTGCCTGCCAGAAACATAAAGAAATCACAATAGTTGAGCCCCTGCAAAGCTGTTGGTCCTCAGGTTTAAGCTTATAAAGTAACCACGGTGCTAGCTGTGCATGAGATTTCAGTCTTGCTCCTTTGTGCATGAAACATGCACCTTGGCACACTTCAGTGAATTTTCACCAGCATGTAAGACTTCAGACATCTTTACTCCGATGTTGGGTGTTGCCTTCTTTTCTCCCAGCGCTGCCGAGTACTGGATCGAGAATTCTGAGACCTATGAGTCAAGCTTCTACAAGCGGAGCCTGGACAACAATATCCATATCTTCACAGCCCCAAATTTCAACAGTATGTTATCTGGGGCCTGCGTTTTGTCTAGTAGCGTCAGAATGTTTTTAACATCGATGATCCTTTCCAGTATGAGTGCACAGAGAATCAATTTATTTCTTTAAATAAGTCTGTGAGAGAATGGGTGCATGTATCCAATGCTGCTCATCTGGAGACCGCTCCTACCTCCTAGAGACCGTTGTATTGGCACAGCATCCAGCGTTAAGCTTCTCTGGAGCCCAGCTGCGCTTTCGCTCAGATGGATCCTCACACACTCCATACTTCAGCCTGGGCGGCCTGAGAGGGGGGTTTCTGTGCCGGTTTGGAACTCCGGCAGGTCAAGCTGCTAAGCAGCCAACACAGGGGCCCTCCGCTTCCTCTTCCAAAATAACGCCAATGCAGATTCCGATTCCGAAAAACACATCCCAATGTCTGAGTGTTTTTAACCTAGCGGTGTATTTTGGCTCTGAGAGTCAGCTGAAAGGGCAGGCTTTTATATTTTTCAACTGAACGGCTGTCAACAGTTTTAATGCAGCCCTGTCTTTTGTCGCCCATCTCACTCAGAAAGCGTAGACGTCTTCGAGTCTGGAATTTTGGTCAGCAGAGCTGTGGAGCTAGACATTGACGGCGTGAAGCTGAAGCCAGCTGGTGAGGAGCTTCTCATTGGTAACAGCGGAGGTTATGAGAGGCAGGGCAGGGATTTCCCTGCTCCACCTGCTTTTTAAGTTTGTAGTAGGTTTATAAACATTATACAATCATGTAATTTTTTAGATAGGCCTTGGCATAGTACATACTTTTTATTTTATGTTTAGCAATAAATCAGGACTGTGGGTGAAAATGGGTGGAGAAGATATCCCGACAGCCCTTTTAAGCACAAGACCCCAGTGACAAACCTGATCTGTTGCATTGTTTTCCCTCTGCAGTTGTTGGTGTAAAACTCAATGTCACCACCTGGATGAACAGCTTCATGAATGCCACAATGAAGATAAATGTAAGAAAACACAATTTACCTTGAATGGACTGTGCAAGACTGTATTAAAAAAAAAAATAATCATAAAAAGGACTCAAAATATATTCTCATAAAGATTGAACAAAAACAAAAATGTTAACCCCTCATCTTGATCTTGGGAGCTTTATTGTAATCTTTTTCTTTGCAAGACAATTTTTGTGACTAATTGCACATCTACCTTCCTATATTCAACTTTTTGTGTTTTTTTTTGCAGTGCAGGGATGAGATCTGTGGCTGTGAAAAAAACAACAAGGTATGGTGAGGGTTCTGCTAGCTGGGCGGGAGCGCGCGTTCTGCTAGCTGGGCGAGTGCGCGCGTTCTGCTAGCTGGGCGGGTGCGCGCGTTCTGCTAGCTGGGCGGGAGCGCGCGTTCTGCTAGCTGGGCGGGAGCGCGCGTTCTGCTAGCTGGGCGGGAGCGCGCGTTCTGCTAACTGGGCGGGAGCGCGCGTTCTGCTAACTGGGCGGGAGCGCATGTTCTGACAGCTGGGCGAGAGCACGTGTTCTGCTAGCTGGGCGAGAGCTCTTGTTCTGCTAGCTTGGTTAGAGCTCGTGTTCTGCTAGCTTGGTTAGAGCTCGTGTTCTGCTAGCTTGGTTAGAGCTCGTGTTTCGCTTGCTGGACAAGAGTGCGTGTTCTGCTAGCTGGGCGAAAGCCCCTTCCCCTTCTTTCCTCAACCTGACTAAATTTCCCTTGGATTTCCCAGGATGTGGACTGTGTCATTCTGGACGATGGTGGCTTCCTCCTGATGTCCAATCAGGATGACTATAATGTCCAGGTAAGCTCCCTTGATTTCAGTTTTATTATTATTTAGTGTTCATTCATTCATTTTCTGCAGCCACTGAGTTATGGTGCATCAGAGCCTAACCCAGCTGACACCCGGGACTGGACACCAGTCTGTCACACATAGGCACACACACAGACGCACACGGTTTTTGGACCGTGGGATGAAACTGGAGCACCCAGGAAAAAACCCATGCAAGCATATGGAGAATTTGCAATCTTCCCATAGACAGTAACCTGTGTGGGTTCAAACCACGGACCCTGGCCCTGTAAGGGCCCTGGCCACTAACCACTGAGCCACCTATTATCATTTCCCAAAGACTTTGGAAGACAAATACATGTTGTAAAAAATATGACTGCTTGAAAGCCATAAATCAGTGCCTTATTTATTTCTGTCTGTATTCTTTACACAGGGAGTAAAGGATTTATTAATAAAGGACATAAGTCCTGAGAAAGCAAACACACGGAGGCCTACATCACACATATTACATGCATTATAGCATGCTGAACAATGACTTTATGGCCCCATATTCCTCCTGCCCTTTACAGCTGAACTTCCCCAGAGCCCCTTTTCTCAGTACAAAGCAGCACGGCTGACGTTGGTTTTCCTGTGGGCTCTCACTTTTCCTGACAGGCTCATGTTCCGTTTCCTTTTGACTGACATTTAACATTCCCCTGCATGTTGCCCTTTTGGTGTCTTTATTTCCATCTACATTAAAGGATGGCTCATTTCCGCTGTATGGTTATGCAAGATATGTTACACAATCATACATAAAGGAATTACGGAATTCAACAATATTAGTACAAGCGATGGGTAAAGTCAGTTACCGTAAGGCCTAGTCACATTCTTTCATTCTTTTACTGTTGAGAAACCCAGCAGGACTGTGAGCCCTTTCTTTTGTTCTCTGCAGATTGGGCGGTTCTTTGGCGAGATCGATCCCATCCTGATGATAAACCTGGTGAACACCTCACTGTACTCCTTCAACAAGACGTATGACTACCAGTCGGTGTGCAACCCGGAGCGAGAGACCAAGGCGGCCGCCGGCCTGCGCTCCGTCTATGTGGTGAGTCAAAGCTACGGCCTGTTCTGCGTGAATCCCTACCAGGAAGTTACAAAACACCTGCCGGGAAGTTACAAAGCACACCAAAGGCAATCAGAGCAGTTCATTTTGGAGCGGGCCAAGCTGTGTGCTTTGATTTATTAGCACGCATTGCATTTTGTGTTTATTATAGATATTTTTTTTATATTATTTTTTATTTTTTTATTTTTTTAACAGAACTTAATGGAATTCATTGAAATCCTAGACAATGTTGTGCAATTAGCCTCTTTTACACAAATGGATATATTTCTTCAGAAAAACTTCTAACAGTCATTTTTTATCCCCGACAGCCTACAATAGCAGATATACTGAATATAGGCTGGTGGGCCACAGCCGCTGCCTGGTGAGCGCACACTGTGTCCGAGAACTGCATTGAAATGCATGAAAAAATGGGCATGCCCCAAATCCCAACGCAAACACGCATGAATACGCCAGGCCATCAGAAACTATGTTTTTAATGTCAGCAGTACTGTGCAGCGCTCCATTGTCTCCATCCACTAATTCCTCACGTCTCATTTATATGATTCATAAACAGTTTTGCTTTCCAAAAATAAAGGAGGATATTTTATCTTCGTCTATATAATTTATCACTTAGAAGTTTATCATTTTCTACCACACAAGTTTAATGCTGTGCTCACTTCATTGCTTTTTTCCCCCTTCATTCTTATTCAGCTAATGTTGCACTGCATTGCGTGTTTCAAAATACTGACCTCCAGGCAACCGCACAGCAATGCCCTCCATATATATTCCCCTGACAACTCCCTTTCCACACACTCACACTTTTTGATACTGAAATTAACAGTAACTAAATCGTTTTCTTCATTCCCACGTCTAGGTCGATCCTGCAGCAGTTATTAGTTAGCATTACATTTCCTAATTTCTTGGAAGCAGGTAAGTTTCAAGAAATTATCTTTATGCTAAAATAGATTTTTTCTAGTGTTCTGCACAAAAGAATGTACGTGTAAAAAAATGAATATCAATTTGCTAATACCCTATAACATATGGTACAAAAGATAAATGTGTTGGTTTTTAAAACTTTGATATGATTTGCCATTTTTATTTTGAGTTACCTTTTGTTTTGTTGCCATTTATGCGTCCCCTGAGGGTTAGGGTTAGTTCAGCACAGGGTTTAGTGGAACACTGGTTTAGTAGAGTGTGGGGTTTAGTTGAGCACTGGTTTAGTTCAGCAGAGGGTTTATTAGATCATCAGGTTTAGTTCAGCACGGGGTTTAGTAGAGCATGGGCTTTAGTTGTGTGCTGGTTTCATTCAGCAGAGGGTTTAGGAGATCACGGGGTTTTATCCAGCACAGGGTTTAGTAGAGTGTGGGGTTTAGTTGAGCACTGGCTTAGTTCAGCACAGTGTTTAGTTGACCGTGTGCGTGCGTATGTTGATCTCTCCCAGCGGATACAGAAGAGGAGCTGATGGAAGTTCTATCTAAGGAGAGCTGCATCACAGAGCAAACCCAGTACTTCTTTGAGAGCAACCAGAGGTCCTACGGAGGAATGCTGGACTGTGGAAACTGTTCCAGGTAGAGCTCTTCACAAAAGCCAGATGGGGGGGAACTGGCCAGGTTGTTAAAAAACTTTACTGTGGGAGGAAACCAGCACTTGAGTGTTTTCCGCTCGGTTTTTTGGCTGGAATGCAGGTTTTAAGTCAAAGGGTATCAGCTGCAATTGGGATAGCCTTGTCCACACCCGACGGAGTGGCTTTTAAGGTCAAGCGAGTGATTTAGACAGATCCTGCTCTCTGTCCTGCGACATCGCTCATCTGTCCTGTGACATGTCAGGTTCCAAACCCGGGGGCCAATCTAGAACACGGCTTGGTTTCCTTGTTCGCAAAAGCAAATTTTAATTTGACAGCAAACAGTTAAAAAGAAACACCAGATACTCTATCAAACCAGTACTGAAAAATGACTTAAAATTTAACGTGGCATGAATTTTATGTAAACCAACTGGGGTTTTAAAATATGAAATTTTAAAGTCCCCACGTGCAGCAGTTTGTTGGCTATATTTCTTCCCCCTACATTAACAACTTTGAACAAACTTTAATGACTGCCATAAAGAAACTTCCATTTCAAGGAAATCAGACCGCTCTCTTGGACTTAAGGGTGCGTAATTTAATCTAGGCCCAGTTCATGTTCGTATATCTGTGTTTCTGATCATTGTGGTCCAACACAATGATGCCTAGAGACCCTGAATACAATGACTAATTTAAGAACTAAAATAAATTCAGTTAAAGTAATCTGTTTGTGCCGAGAGATGTGCACGGGTTTGAGGTTTTGTGTAGGACGCTGTCTCCCTGCATGTAGGCTCGTTTTAATGTTCAGTATGACAGTTTGCTGCTCTCTAATTCAGTCTGTAGCAGTTTATAACAATCTAAACTGAAGACATTCTTCGAACCATGCTAGAACAAATGACTACCTTCTTTTACAGTGTTGTAGGCAAAAAGCTATTTCTTCAGTCCTGAACCTTAACACAGATATTATCCACCTCCCACCGAAATGATCCCCCTAACACAAACATTATCCACTTAACACAGATATTATCCACCTCACACCGAAATTATCCCCCTAACACAAACATTATCCACTTAACACAGATATTATCCACCTCACACCGAAATTATCCCCCCTAACACAAACATTATCCACATAACACAGACTCCTGGCTCATGAACTTCACTTGATTGATTTAGAAACACTACAGCCAATATAGAGCGTAATGTTGAGAACACTGCCGCTCTTGACATAATGCAATAATATTATGGTTCCTCTTTTAGGATGTACCATGCTGAAAAGCTCCTGAACACGAATTTGGTGTTCCTCATCACTGATGCCAAGGAGACCTGTCTGTCATGTGACCCGAAACCACTGATACAGGCAGAGCAGCTGTGTATCCTTTTTGTCCTGCGACCTGCTTTGTGAAACATGCAAAACTACATTGACATGGTTTTTAGTTTTGTCTCAGTGTGGACTGAGGGCTTAAACATTTAGAGCCTGCAGTCCTCTTTGTGTGACACATGGTAGCAGACAGTAATCCGCAGGAAGAACTGAAAAAATATAATATATTTTACATTTAGGAATTTAGCCAACGCTCTTATCCAGAGCGACGTACAAAAGTACTGTAGTTTAGGGGTTAAAGTGGAATAAGAAACTGAGCTACCTTGCCCTAATGACAATTACTAAGAAAAGGTATGAAGACTAATACTGCAAAGGAGAAAACATGATATACAGAACTATGCAAAAGTCTTAGGCACATTTAATTCTGTAAAGTGAAATTGCTTTCAAAAATTATGAAATGAAAAGTTTCTAAATATAAAATAAAAACTATAAAGGGCAGTAAACAGTTATCCCAGACAGCCTCAATAATGTTGAGATCTATGGATGCAAAACCATCTGTCGCAGAACTCCTTGGTCTTCTGTTGGAAAAAGAGTGTTTGGAAATCTAAAATTGTTTTTTTTCTATTTACACACTAGTGCAGAAGACTAATATCAAAGACTAAATTTATGTAAAAAAGCTAGGGTGCCTGAGACTTTTGCACAGTACTGTAAATAAACAAGCATAACGAACACAAAAGCACCATAATCCAAGCAATAAACATGGAAAATAAGTATAAACAAAAAATATTACATTGTTAATCTGCCCTCCCCTCCCACCACCAAGCAGTTCACTTTCATTTAAAATGTGAAGGGGGGCATTTTATTTAGCTTGGCAAATTTGTGGAATGAGGGTTTGGTTAATTTTTAAATGGAATGGGGACAGCGAGACTCAAAAGCAATAGGGTCTGAGTGTGTTTGAAAACGGCCTAAGTTTTTGTTGTGTCCTGAACGGGGGGGGCTTCAGCCTCAGGTCCAAATCCATGTGAACTGGCCAAGAACCCACGATACAGGAAAGGACCGGAGGTCTGTTTCGACAACGACGTCAATGTGAGTCATTTTCCCAGGAGACGATGGAGGCACCCTTCCTTGTCCTTACCAGACACAAACTCTAGAACCTGACCTCGTTCTTTAATTTAAAGGCCAAGAGAGAGAATTACTGAAAACATCTTAACGTTTCTTAACATTGTTTGTGGTTTGACTCGTAAGTCTTTGTTAATGTGCTACTATTTTCTATTTTTAAAAATGGCTGCATTTTCTTCCATCCTTCTGTATCAGTAAATAAGCATTTGCTTTCACACATTAAGACTCCAGATTCGTATTTTGTGGCTCAAAACGTAAAGCTCAGAAGCTCTTTCTGTGTGAAACTGGGTGCCTGCTCGCTTTTAACTGTTCTCTGAGTGGTGTTCTACTCATGTTGCCGTTTTGGTTTATCTTCGTTTCACAACGGCGTAAAACTTTGCTTTCTTGTGACGCTCACTTCTCAACTTAACCTCAGGTGGTCTTTCCTGTCTCTCTCTCTCTCTCTCTCTCTCTCTCTCTCTCTTTCTCGCCTCTCGTCCCCTGTTCACATTAACTCGGCTAACTGCTTGCGGGAACGGGTTGCTGCATGACTTGCTCATTCTTTTTCTTTCACTCCTTTCTTTGTGTTCCTGTTCTCTTCCTGCTTTTTTCCCCATTTTGCTACTCACGCCGTTATTGGTAGGATGAGCCTATATGCACGCCCAGTCGTGGCCCCGCCTTGGCCTCTACTCCTCTCTTCATTTTACTGCAAGTGTTGATGTGGTGTTAAGGGTCAGTTTCATCTCTTTCTTTTCCTGTTGTGTATTCAGCCTGTGTGTGTGTGTGTGTGTGTGTGCGTGCGCGTGTGAGTGTGTGGGTGGGTGTGTGCGTGTGTGTGTCTATCTGTGCGTGCGTTTGTCTGTACATGGTGTGTGTGTCTGTGTGTGGATTTAATCTAAAGAGCAGTTTATTTTCAGTTTATTTCAATCATCAGGATGTGTAAACGGTATAGGAAGTTTATGTATCAGGTTACAGTTCAGGAACAAAAGGTTTGTATTACTAACATAATTAAGAAAAACACTTTGAACAGACAGTTTTAGGGTTTTAGTGTATTGTAATCTTTAGTTTTTGTTTCATATTAACATGAATGTTAATTTACTTTAAATGTAAGTCGATTTCTCTGTTTCTGAACTCATTGGGTTGTGTCTGTGGAGTACAGTTGTGGTAAGGTAGAATGGTGTGTCCACGCAGATATATAAAAAGATAAAGGATAAAGACCTCCTCTTGCTTCGGCCTAGAGGAAAGATATATTTCAAGATGTAGTTTGAGATGCAGATTTTCCAGCAGATCAGCCCTAAGAGCGCTAGAGAACAGACCTGGTCATTCTTCTGGACAGGCAGCAGGTTTGCCACAGGTTGCACTGTAACTCACCGGCATTGTTCAAGCCCTTACAGTTTCACACGAAGAGGGACATACAAAGGGCGTGAATAGAAGTGCATCAACTGAGAAGTCGTTAGTCCACATCACAGGCATGCATCTAGGCAAGAAGTTCAGCATGGACAATATAAGGACTGTTGTAACGCAGTGCAGGGATAGGTGTAGCACAGTGCAGGGTAGGTGTGAAAAACTGTCTGTGCTGTCCTCTCTGACTGTGTCCCTGCCAACAGGAGGACTACTCTGACTGTGGTGGGGGGTCCGGATTGAGCCCGTCGCTCTGGCCTATGGTGTTCATTCAGATGGTTCTGTTCTGGCTCCTGAGTGGATCGAGACACTGCCCGTCATGACAGCCCTTACCCCAACCACCCACCCACCCACCCAGAGCCACGGATTGAGCACCACTGAGACACATACATTTCAAGTCCTGACAAATTTTCTTTCTGAGATTCTACATTAACAGGGGGATAGAGGCAGAGGAAACAGAAAGATTTCAGGACATTGACTGATAGTCCAAGCCCACAGCCTTGGCCTGTGGGCCTGAGGGCATTCGTTAAGGATAAGAAGTTAACCATCTGAAGACAGAGGTTCCCAGCAAGCAACCGTGTGGTCTGCCTTATCCTGTAAAAGGACGGATGGGGAAAAACTGCTTCATTTACATAGTGGTGTTTTTTTTTTTTTTTTTTTTTTTTTTTTGTTTTACTTCGAAGGGAAAAAAATAAATAAAAATAAAATCCATGATATTATACTGCCAGAGATTTGAAATGGGGGGAGGGGCGCTGCTTTTTACTGTCTTACTGTATTTTATTTTAATTTACCAGATGGTTTATTTTGAAGCAATTGTGATGGATAGTTATTGAGTAAAGCCGAAAGTCTGACCGAACCACACGCAAAACATTTAACGTACTACCGGCGTATCCTGCCTCATTCTCTGTGGTGAAAACGAATAACATACTGCCAGGCAACAACTTTAAGACTACGGCAAAGCGGCATCTCACATCGTTCATTTCGTCGGCAAGTCCGATTTATATCCTGGTGGAGTTTCAATTGTGCTACCCAGGCAACCCGTCCTTTTTAAGAAACATTTTTATTAAAGGCTAGAGGCTGTTGATTAAAAAAAACATGTTTATGGTGATGTAGTGTTTTTCTTAGTAATTTATTTACTTACGTTGGCTAATGAACAGTCTCTTTGCATGTTGCGGCATTTATTTTTGAGTTGCGTCCATTGTTTTTGATTGTAATTTAACTAGAGGGAACTTCTACAGTAAGGAGTGGTTTTTCACAATTGCGGTACTGTTTGATCCGAAGAGAATTGGAGAATACGGCATTAGTACCATTCTCTCGCTGACTCGGTCCACTTAATTTATTTAAGCGTTCACATTGGACTAGGCATGTTTTTCCCGGTGAAAATCTGAAAACTCGGGATCATGGCTGGAATTTTCAGGGGAAATAGAGAAAGCGTTAGAATGAGACAATGATGTGTTCAAGGCCTGAAATTCGAATTAATTGTGCGCAACAATACTTTGTTTCTGGGGCTTTTAAGTCTCATAACAGTTTAAGTTGTTGTTTCCGTTCTTTTCATTCCGGTTTCCGATGAGTCTCAACTCGCCGAGTTTTCTAGGTTTCATTACTTCCCTTTAAAAGACATGCCTGTTGTATTAAAATGTGTAGCTGAGAAAAGATTATTCTTGCTGGGCCGTTTTTGTTATTCAATATGTAAATATGACTATTCACGGCTAAAAGGTATCCAATGGCTGTATAGTGACATTTGTTGTCTATAAACGTTTAATTCCACTCAGCTACTGTTTCCATATCTGTATAAATCACTTGAGTATTTAAATTATAACAAGACGTGTCCCTAAAATTCAGATGGTTGCTTAGGGAGTTGTGAGCTTTGCTTAACCCTGAGATCATGCTGAATAACGGTTTGGATTTTAAAACCTGTTTTTAAATCAGTACAGTATTAAGATGCTTTGGTATTTAACGAAACGTTAAAACGTAAAATGTTCTCAGATTTTTCTGTCTAGATTTTAGAGACCGCCGGATGGTGTTTGCTTCAGGACTACACTGTAGCTTTTACATCAATATATTTATAATCAGAGCATTTTCTTTTTAAAGAATCATATTTTATATTGGTTTTCAATACAAAAAGTAATAAAAATGTTATCCCCGGTAAAACAGTAACTTTTATCAAATTAGCCCCTACAAACAAGGAAGTATAGATCACATGCACCCAAAACACAGCACAATGATAACTGCAGAAAGCACAATTTGAAAGAACTTCTTTGTTTAATATTGCATGCGATCTGCATGGTTTTTCATTATTGTATTACTACATAATACAATATAGAATATAGCCTTTTTTTTCCAGAAAAGGAGTGTGGAAATGTGAAACATTAACTGTTCATTTCTTGCTTTGAAAATTACTTTCAGCCAGCAAAGGTTAAAACAGGCCTTACAGTAAGAGTCATTGGTTGTTATACCCTTTTGTCCTAACGCAAACATTTCAGATTCCCCAAATTTAAGTGCCATCTACGCTGTGTTCAAGGAAACCAAAAAGAAAATTAAACGAGTAGAATTCCATAAGGGAAGATTTTGATTACATTAAAACTTTACTGCATGATGTGAAGGAGGGTGGGTCAACACTATTGTACTAATATATAGGTGTTGCACAGTGACAATTATATATAAGACCTGGAGGGGATTAAATACCCCACTGAGCAAGCACACCTACTGTGCCCTAATGGGCTTCAATTGTATCAAAGGAACATTTTTATTTATTTATTTATTTATTTTTAAAAAGAAGAAGCTTTTTCTTGTTGCTCTAAGTTCAGAAATCAGATGCTGTCGCTTTGGGATCCAGTTTTGCACTGTGGTTGAAAGTGTTTTGATGCCGTTGATTCTTTGTGCAGATTGTCCCGGTTGCGTGTTTTTTTTTCTCCCTCCCGATTAATCGAGGTTGCTTGGTGTGTGTTTGTGAGCGGAGGCTGCCTCGCCAAGCCCGTCGCCAACGGGCCAGACTGCCGATCTCCTCTGATTGTGCTTTAATACATTACACTTTTGTGGAACTTGACTAGCCTAAATTAAATTTTGTATAAATTTGTACAATAATGTTATTTAACAGAAAAAAGGGATACTGTTTATAATCCTATACATGTGTTACTTCTTGTGCAAATATAGTATATTCAGAATAAAAGTTTTATCATTATTGTGTGTTGAATGTACTTTTATCTAGCAAACTCGTTACTAACTTCCAAGTTCTGGATAAAATCCCAGGAGGTTTACTAACTCCTGTCCAGTTCACTGTCAGCTCTTGGTTTGGAAAAGGCTGATGCATGATTGTGCCCATTTATTCCTCAACACAGGCTCCCACAAATGTGTGTGAGAAAGATTTAAATTGCCCCTGTGTGTAAAAAAGTAAAAAGTCTGCTGTGACTCACCTTGGGAACTGCGACTGTAACCTGTCTTAGAAAAAGGAAAATACTCAAAAAAAGTTCAACCAAGTTTCAAGTTGAAGAAAGACTTTAAACTTGCTGTAACTACTGCATGCGGCTCCCCATAGACATATTCATTTATGCATTAAACATTTTAGGTTCTGGGGGGCATTTCGGATTGGATCTTATACACAGTCCTGGTGATAAAACAGTATTTAATTATATATTCAGTTATTGTAAGGTTTATGTGTATATAGACTGAGACAGACATGAACAGAGAAATATGTAATTTAATATTATTGGACTTTTTTTTACCTTTTTCATATAGATATAAACTTTTAAACTGTGAAAATGACCTTTGTGGTGTAATAATGGCAATAATATGAAATTACATCTTTCTCAAAGGCCAGTTTCAGGAAACTGGCTCTAATTATGACACCAAAAGGATTATTAAATATGCCAGTCTTTATTAACAGTGTTTTATGGAGAACTATTACGAATTTAAAAACTACACTAAGAAATATTATGAGTTACAGTCCACTGCCAGGAGTACCAACATGTGATACAGTCATTTCAATGTAAAAAAAATAATATATATTTTCCACTTTTTCCATGAGCCCGACAGCTTTCAGCTTCTGTCTTGACCAATTCAAGCTTTTTATTGAGTTTGATCTTGGCTTTCACAATCGGATTACACCCCTTACAAATGTCTAAAATGGACATTTTCCATATATTGTTTCAAAGGAAATTCTTCAACCTCTTTCATCATAGTGGTTTATATAATGGCATGTGAAGTTTCTGCAAGAATAATGTCCATAATGCAGACAAGGGCCTTTGACATACACCCGAGGCATAGACAGAAACCATCTCAAGCTCTGCAGAGCCGGGGCAAGAATGCCCGCACAAGAAGCTGGTAAATGACAAGGCCCTTGGGGTTAATGGGAGCATTATTAAGTTATTTCCTGTTTCTTTCTTTTTTTGGTGAGTACTCTTGCTGATGATGAGCCATAGAGGACTCATCTAAATGCTCTAAGCTTTTAATGTGATGTCGAAAATGTTTTAAATTACATTGCTTGTACCAGTTTTGTAATGAGGGAATCCGTGTCAGTTCACCACGAAATCCCCTTGGCTGCTGTTGAAGGGCTGTTTGGAAGGACAGGAACAGGCGTTCTGATCTTTTCACATGAGAAAGACCAGATGTTTGTCTTCCTGGTCCCGCTCTCGTCGGCCACACAAGAATGGTTATGTTTTCTGCCGTGGGTATTTTCTTGATGGTTATCTGTCCATCCGGCTGGTGCCTTGGAGAAGAGTCCGCGCAGAGTCAGAGCCCGTGACCTCGGGGCAGTGAAAAGGGATACCCTTGTCAGCAGGAAATCGCCTCTGCCCTATCACATCTTTTGGTGTTTCATCACATGCCAGTCAAATAATAAATAACAGGGCCACAAGAGCTAGCCCTTTCAACTGATTTCTTCTTAGTTGGGATCTGTTGAAATACATACTACATAATGATACTTTAAATTCCAAAGTGAAATAACACTAAAATGAAACTGTGATTATATTATTGTATACACAACAGGCAAAGTATTTTTTAAAACTTTTATACCTGAGAGTCATACACAAGTCATACACAATTTGTTGATTTAAGTAAAGGTGAGAGCTCTCACCTTTACTTAAATCAACAAATTGTGTATGACTTGTGTATGACTCT
>JAOVYW010000857.1:0-13613 GCA_025775045.1 Hiodon tergisus | reverse complement strand
TGTGAAGTTAAATAAAAGATGGAAATCCTGTCAATTTGGTAATTTAAGATCTTATTTACACTCCTGTGAACTTCAATCAGAGAGGCTATACTTTTTTCATTCTAGTCATATTTAAAAACAACGAACATGATCTTTATCTGGATTATCTATGAGAAGCCCACTGACCACGAGGAGCAGCATATTTAAACATGTAAATATATATATATATACATATGCATCAGGTAAGTTTTAAATTTGGCTGCACTGGTAGACAATTGAACCTTAGAATCTGAATACATGTCTAGTCCGGTCCTTTGATTGTCTTTACACGCAGCATTTAGTTTCAAACTAAGTATTTAAATAGATTGATAGTAAATGTTGTTATCAGGCATTGATACACCTGTATATATGGCTTTATATGAAGCCTGTTAGAAATAACCAACAATATCATAAAGTTATTAAAAAGGAGCTCGACCGTTACACAGCGATAGCCTATGCTGAAATGGACGTATGGTACCTCACAGCATTCATAGGAGGCTAAATATATAGTTATGTTCACAATTATTTTATAAGAGCCATTTATGATAAATCTGACCTCATGAACCCTCCACCCAGTTCCGTTGAACTTCCTCCTACACTGTACAACATATTTTGCACTGGATTGAACCATCCTTTTCCAAAGTAAAAGAAGTCGGCGATCACGATTTTGTTTTGGTTGGGGATGGGCACACAGCACTGTTAACTGTGCAGTAAGTGACAGCATACCCCTGCTTGAGGGACAGTGAGTAACTGATTATATTTTCCGTGAATGAATCCGTTAATATGGACATTGTTTTTGTTATTGATACTGTTCCTTAATTATTACCATTGGGTCTTACTGGCGTATTTCTCATCAATGTCATGAGGAGGCTATAAATCAGACCTTGATCAAGTGGACCCATTTTTTTATGGATTGGATCACCAGGACATTTCACAAAGCAGGAAAAACGAATTTAACTCAAGTGGGCCGACTTTAATTTAACCCCAGTCATTGAATCTGAGAACTCAATTTCTAAGCAAAAAAAACAAATAAAAAATAAAAAAATTAGTAAGAAAACAACGTTTTCATACTCGGTACATGGTACATTCAGAGTAGTAGATATAAATGTGCAGTTAGCACTTTCTACTGATGAGAATTCTATTAATCACTATTTTGATGCATTACATATAACCACTGTTAACCTAGCCTGTTAATCTATTAAAGTATTAGGTCCCTGAGCCTGGACGGATTATGCTGTGTGCTATGCATACAATAGAGGCCGTACAATCCACCTGGGCATGAAGGGGGGTTAGTACTGTGTTCAAATGGTACAGAGAGGCACCAATGACCCAGACAAGTTCATATAAGGACCTCAGAAACATTTGTAATGTCAAAGAACCATCTTAGTGTCTCCAGGTTGGAAAAAGGACAATTAATTAGAGGGTGAGTATCTAAAGCATATCGTCCCCATTAGGTGTCAATTTACTTTTGTCCATTTTAGGGGGGGGGGGGGACACCTACCTAAAGTTATAATCTGAGAGACATGGACTGGATAATGCCATAGTTTGCTGAAGTGCTGAGTAACATTGACATTTACATGTCAGTGTTGACAGACTTTGTATGAAGGCATTAGTGTGACAAGGCAGGTGAAGGTTCCATAGAAAATTAAGTGCATTATGTAGAGGCTTATTAGTCAGGGAACTCAGGGGATGTGCAGGTGGCCTCTGTACAGCCAATACATACTGAAGTATCTGAGGGATCACAGTAGACAGCTGTCTTGTGTTCTTGTTTTGAATTGGTTTCACTGAAATAATTGCAAATTAAGAGCTGAAAATTGTGAACCTTGTTGGAAGTAAGTATGAATTCCTAGTAAAATTCCTGAGATAAAGGGGGTACAAAACACAATGCCCAGTTAAAAGTGCCACCAAACATGTATCTCAAATCTCTCCACAGAACACAAATATGTGAAGCCCAGTTACACAACTCCAGGCATACTTCTCAAATGGGAGAGCGCTGGAAATGAATGAATAAAAACAATGCGAATGAATGAATAAGAACAATGCGAATGATTGGAATTTTTAGGAAATTACAGATTTGTTGCGGTCTGATAGACTCTGTATAGAAGTTATTGGTAGGTCTGTAAGGACGTGTAATTCTGAAAAAGACAAACCCAAAACTGGCAAAAGCTAATTATATTTGAGGGTTGAGCTGTATTGCGTCCAGATTCGGAAAAAAAACTATAAAAGCTAACTTCCCTTTTCCTGCACTGACAGAACACCTGCCTCTGGCTGTGACTGATGACAGATGCCCTCAGTTGGTATCTGTTGGTCTATTCAGTTCCGAGTGAACACTCAGAATTTTCAGCTTTCTCTGTGAGCAGGGGCTTTTTAGACAGAAACGGCCGGTTTTCACGGTTCTCCTACTCTGATTCTCTGAGCGCCGACAGATATGTTGGCTGGGACTCAGTAAGTTGAGGCTTTGCTTATCTCTTCTCTGGATTGTGAGACACATGCCAATGACTTTGAAACTGCTCTGCTGCTCTTGGGTGAGTGGTGTTGAGTGTGAAGGCACAGGTTGCCAAAGAGGAGGTTACTTATCTGGGTCTTGTAGTCTAACAAGGTAGTATCAGTGCACTTCATTTTCCGTCTGACTAAAATCACTATAAAAATCACACTAAAATCACGGGGTCACTATCACATCTTGGGGCTCGCCGAGATGGTGCCACCATCCGGGGCAGTGTGTTGAGGAAGACTGCCCATTCTTAAAGCGGAGCTTGTCCACCCACACACAATAGCAAACTTAAACAAAAGGGAATATATAACAGGAGTGGAGATCCTTTCATTCCAACGGGAAACGGAGAACTGATTCAGAGAGGATTAACAGAGCATTTGGCCGGAGAGCAAACCTGGAGATCAGTAAACATAAGTATCTTTAAGAAATCTGAAAACGGAATTGCAGATTTCCACACAGCATTTCTGCTGCTACAGCCATGGCTGCAGCAATGATGTATCACACCCTCTACAAATACTGTATAGATTTTGTTTTATACCATCTCTCATCTGGTATGACATATCCCTTAAACTGCTTTTGAAATAGCATGGCTTAAGAACGCAAGTTATGTTGTAGTGACAGCCACCCTCAGGCTGTTATCTGTTATTGTCATATTATTTGAAATGATGAGATTTAGCCATCATGATGATTAAGAGCCCTTAAAAAGACTCTGAAACTGTAGACACAGCTCCCAAATAGGTCCAATGTGAATATCTTTATCTCAGTGAGTGGGAAATACACATGTCGCTGTTACAGCTTATAATGATCTACTTAACGTGGTTAATCCCTTGATTTAGAGTAGGAAATGAGTCTCGACAGCACAACCTTCCTGGAATCCACACGGTCCTGGGTTATTGGGAGGATTGTGGACTGTTATAGGTGAAACTCAAGCCTACGTGCTATGGTCTTGTTATACTGCATGTGTGTTGCTTTGTCAATCAGAGTTATTTTAACGGCCTGCTATTACAAGACATGGGACTTGATGTCTGTGGGAAAAAGCACCCTCAGACGCATGTTCGTCGACATCGTTCACAATATAAGAACAAATGCATCATAGTTGGTAAGGAAATGAATGTAACAATGTATCGGTATAATTAACAGTGATTATATATCACTATATTTTCTTTATATGGCAACATTGTTTCTATTTGTTTTTTAATCAAAGATTTTGAAACGTACATAATATGTATAGGTGCATTCTCTCAGTAACTATGCTAATCCATATGGGCTCTCAGCTATGAATCTTGCCACCGCACGCAGGGAGGGTAAGGAAATATGATGAATTTCCTCCAATCCCAGCCCGCTATGAGCCACCCATCTCTTTTACGCACTCAAGAGGTTCTGCACCCATTGGAGAAGCGGCATGTCCCTCTCGACAGCACTGCCAGCCTGGAGGCACCTGCGGAGTTCACAAGAGGTGATGGGTCGCTACTGAGCGACATTACATCAAAACCAAAACCTGGTAACACCGTCTAGAACTGGTATAAGGAACAGTTTTGGTTGGGGAAAATTTAAGTGTGGCCTGAAAAACCATTGAGCAAGACGTCCATCTACATTTATTTTGCAACTATGTACAGTAGTGGTGAAAATGGAAAACGATGCCAAATATGAGCCAGTCTGTTCCGTCAGCAATCCAGTCCTAGGAAAGCCACAATTTGGGGAATTTGGGGTAATGTGCTAGGCTTGGTAGTATTACGTTTTTTCTGTGTTACTAATTCTTTAGCTTGGGAATAGTAAGGTTTAGGTTTCATTTATTTTAGTGGTTGGACTTTGGCCTTACCTTTCTGTGATTTGACCATGTTTGTGCAAGTGAAATTTAAATGTTTGCTGTAGTAGATAATGATCAGTTTTATTTTAAACACTCAATATAAATATGAATATTAAGCCTTATTTACTGTTGACTCACCGTCATATTGTTTGCATGTTGGTGTTACTTTTTCTTCGTTAGTGGTGTGTCCTATTTTGTGTGGATACCAATGTTTACTTTTATAAGGCAAATTTAACGTGAAGAATGTTTTACCATGGCGAATAGGGACACAGATGACCTCACGAACGAGATGAAAGTACACTGACGCCACTACAGCCGTTTCCTCATCGCAGCGCAACAGAGGCTAACATGCAGTTGTGACGTCTACGCCTCACACTTCCTCAATGTGCTACCAAAGATCAACATCCCGAGTACTGATTGCTTCACCCTTCCTCAGCTTCATGTCCTATTATTCAATTAACATTCCACAAACACCATGTGCATTTGTTCATCCTGTCCTCTTCCCCATTCGTTCAGCATCTCCACCACTGGTATCCTGCTTACCTCTCCACTGCATATAAACCCCTCAGTGACTTCCATTCAATGCTCAGTCTTGTCTTTATCACTATAGCCTTTTTGAGCTCTCCAGCCTTGTGATCCCAGTTGCTAGTTGACTGGTGTTTCCTGATCATCGACCCTTTTGCCTGCTTTATCGCCCATCGCCTCTTGGATTGCACTCTCAGTGTTGGTTGCCCGGTCATCGACCCTTTGCCTGCCTCATTGACCAAAACTCACAGGTTTTCTTAGACACACCTGTTTGCCGGCTTCGACCCCCTGCCTATTTCCAGGTTTTATGTACATCCGCGCCTGGGTTCCTCTTCCCTGTCAGTCTACCCATGACGACAGTTCCCCTTTTGGGCGCCTTGTCTCCTATTGAAATGGAGCACAGACACGAGTAGAGAAGTAGGACGCCCACTCTTGCCTACCAATGTAATTGGCAGTGTCTTCTGGAGAGTTCTTGCCATCTGTCTTGCAAAAGGAGAACAAACACAATTTTTGGACATGTATGAGACAAGATGTGAGTGCTTTTAACTGAATAATTTATGTGTAAGGGCATGCTTTTGTTGGTTTTTAACTAGATGTATGCGCTTGTGTGTTAAGCTCCTCAACCATTTGAACGCTTTGGACATGTATTTCCTGTTAAAACATGTAACTTGGGAGGCTAGGATGTGTGCAGATATTGTGTCCTGCATTGTATTTGTTTGGTTCAGTTTACAGAGTTTGACTTTAGTTATTATTCTTGGGGGTTTTAATTATGCTTTATTTGCGTGTGGTGTCAGTGCTTCATGGGTGGCCATTTTTGTGTTTTACAATTTAGGGAATTCAAATAAACAATTTGTATGCTCCTTGAGATTCTTGTCTCTGGATACTTGACTGATTCCCAAACAGCATGTGAGGCTGCTCTGTAACGGCCAAGCTCTATATGCATAGGATTTATCAAATTATTACAGTATATGAAGTTCTCTAACTTTTTAAGTCAATTTTCCCATAGCCTGCTTTTCTTTGCAGCAAACAAGATGGGTATGCACTGTAGACAAAGTTGGACCAAACCGATTTTGAGTCAAAAAATGGTTTGATCATCCAGAATGGTGACCACAATCTTCTGTGGAGTATAGATATGTGGCTACATTTTGGATGCATTCACTAGGACCAATGAAAGCCATGGGTGTGAAGGCATGCAATGCAGTACAGCCACTGAAATAAATCACTTTCTCTCTGGTTGGAAGTTTTGTGTTTTAGCGTTTATTAAGATTACCAGCTGTTTTTATTTCTTACAACATATTGCAAACGGACTCAATAACAAAGTGTGATCCATGGTAAGAAGCTAACACAAATGTCATTTTGACTATTTCTCCTCAGTCCTGGAATTCTTTAGGCCCAGGGGTTGCTTGCTGGTGGTCCTACAAAGAGAGCGTGTGGGTTTCTATTCAGTGGCACTGACCACAGCAGTCAGCTGGGTTTTTGTTTTGTTTTTTTCAGCAAACCTTTTCCTGTGTTACGTTTAGGGTTCGTGTGGTTTTCTCACAGTATATTTAATCCTGTAATCAGTCGCCTGTGTGTGGGTGTGACCTTTGGAGACCGTTGTGGTCATTTTAAGGTATAGTCCTAAAAAGACAAGATTGACCCTCCCAATCAGGCACGTAGTGGAGGAAGTTAATAGATATCTCAGTATGTAATTTGCTTTTAGAAGAAGCAATGATGGCACACAATGGTAGGGGCCATGTTCTTCCAGAAATGTGCCACTGTTCGGCAGACATCACCATGAGATCCAACCCCACTGGCTGATGGTGGTGTCATTCTAGCATGTATCTAATCTTAATGACCAGATAGTAACTTTAATTTAAACCCTTTGCTGAGAAAATGTGATACCCCCTGTCACTTTCTGCTAATAGTAACACAGTGATTCAAACCAGTTTGTATCTTCGCTTAAATCTTCTTAATTTCTACTATCTATGAGGGTACATTTAAATTAACCCTGTCGCCATCCCCCATTTGTTGGAATTTTAAATCGGGAGTGAAAGGTTCAGATGGCTCTGATGCAGCTAACCTGGGCCACGTGAATTCTTGTAAATTATCTCCAATTTCCCTGAAATTCGCCTGCGCAATCCAATTGTGTTTCTCATGGGCCAAGAACCACACAACCATTTAAAAACTGATAACCACTGAATATTGACGGAGCTTACACAAATCACTTCTTTATAGTAGGTTCATCGTTCTTTTGTAAGTTGTTTAGTGAGTCAATTTGAAGTTAATGTGCCAGCTTCGTAATAAAGAATTCTTGAAAACCTTTTAAACAAGGGTTAGGATCCATTTTGAAACTCACCGAATGGTCCTCAGATCTGAAGGACGTCAGTGCAGAGCCACCCCCTGCAAACTGCGGCTGCGGCCCTGTGAGAAATGGGACTAGACAGACACTAAAAGTCATTAACCGTGATATCCTGCAGATTGTCACGGCCATCAAAAGGTCAATGGCTGTGTTATGAAAACTTTCTCTGCTGCACAGGAAAAATGGTTCAGTGTTCTGCCCACAGTGTGAAGCCGAGCAGAGCTCGAGCCCAGCACATTAAAACAATCCTGGGGATGGACTTATTTATCTAACCAAAGCCTGAGGAGTCCCATGTGATAGCTTTGGAAGGCAGAAGGGAGCATGTTCACCCTGACCTCTCTGACTCTAAACTAAAAACAGCTGGGTTTTTATAGCTGTCGTTTATCCTCCATTTCTCTTTGGTTGCTGTTTGCCCCTTTAACAAAAACTGCAGATTGACTCTGTTTAGGGTTAGCTTCCTCTGCTTTGTGTCTTGCTGTTCAGGGCCAAGGTGCAGGCACGAATAAAGACAGACCCTTAATTTCCTCCACAATTTTTTAAGTTTCGATGTAGAACCCTAGAGACGAGACTGACGTGTTAGTTTTCCCACCATTATGTGGTCATGAGAGCATTGTTTATTCCAAAATATGTGAATTTAATCTACTGTTTATTTAAGGATAAACATGGAAGAGTAGAAAATACATGAGAAAAGATAGAAGTTTACCTTTAAATCAGATAATTATGACCTGGGTTTTTAAATGTGCTAAAGATACTGGCAGTTAGTATTGTAGGATATTGTCTGACATAAGCTTTAAGCAAAGGTAGTAATGACATAAAATAATTATAATGTATTTCTTCAGCATTCAGGTAGAATTTGGTTGCGTTGGGACCTAAACTATGCATGCGTAGTTAGTTTAGTTCCTAGCATTGTATGTAACGCAATTCATCTTATACCCCATGCATTGAGATTGTAAAGTGCCAATCAAGCTCACTTAAAAAAGGATAAACAGCGCTAAAATTACAAAAAAAATATTTTAACTGCTGGATAAAGAGTCAGTATGGAAAAAAACTGTATAAAATTTCAAACATTTTGGATTATGGAGAGAGGTGGCTAAGTATGTATAGCTCCTGACAATCATATGAATAAATAAAATAAAAAATCAGAACCAAGTATATTGTGAAGGTTAGACGAAGACAAACATAATTGTGGAGCCAATAATATTAGGAAACCGCAGCACCAGTGGGAGAAGAGCCAATGACACTGCAACACCTGTTTGAGAAGAGCCAATGGCACTGCAACGCCTGTGGGAGAAGAGCCAGTGACACCCTAGCGCATATGGGAGGTGAGCCAATAAGAACACTCATCTTCTCTCCAACATTCCTGAAAACAAGGCAATCTGATTACAGAAAGTGGGTGACACGAGTGTGAAACCATGCATGGTTATTTAATTACCTATCCACTTCTAACTGCTTCATCTTAAGTCACAATTGCAGGTGGTGCTGAGTAGACTTGGACCAGCCAACAGTGATAATGTTTAGTTATTTTTATGTTATCTTCCTTGCTAAGTGGCCTTCACTCTTAAGTCCCAGGAGCAACGGCCCCTAGGTTGTGAGCCTCATATTTCATCTACCAAGCTGCCCTGATGGATAAGCTCTTCCTGGAAGCAGAAACTCCCTCTGGACAGGCATTATAAATCAGAACCTAGCTGCACAGAGATGGGCAAGATGGGGTCTGTGGGTTTTCATGCACCTAGTTCACCAAAGGGCAGCGCTGATATTGAACACCAACTGATTAATTTCATGTTTATTAATGTGTTGTTTCAGTTCATTACATATATACATTTGTTTCAGTCCACAACATGTTACTTCTACACCTATTTACAGTAGCTGTATATTTAGTTGTGTTTTTTTAGCCCGCTAAGTGTTTGTTAAGCAATCAAAATTATCAGTCTGGCCCAAAAACATATTGGGTTTGGTAAATCTGAGATGAGCGCATTGAGCCCTCTGTTTGGCTGGATTAGAAATTGACATTGTAAGATAATGCTGCTCTCTTCTCCGTCTGTAATTTTACAGCAAGCAATGTTTTTGCAACCAATTTTATCATGTTTAAGCTATTTCACTTGATGAAAATGGCCAAATTGCATTGAGTTCCATTTCCCTGCTTCATTATTTTAAAGATCCAGCCGTAGTGGGGTCTACTCAACTAAATCCATGCATGAAGACCTATGCGATCTTTGGGTCCAGAGCTCCAGTTTCCCCATGATTTTTCTCATAAACGGTAACAAACGTCCAGAGTTTGAAAGATCTTAAAGGTTTAAAGGTTTAGCCCAAGCAGAAAAGATCAACAGCCTAATCTGTATGGCTGTTATTACAGTGAACCTTGGAAAAGGGTTTCCCTGATGCAATGTGACATTTGCTAACCAGAGGGTCTCAGGTGCCCTACATAATCCTGACCTTTTCATATGGCTATGCATAAAAAGAG
This sequence comes from Hiodon tergisus, assembly GCA_025775045.1. Taxonomy (NCBI): domain Eukaryota; kingdom Metazoa; phylum Chordata; class Actinopteri; order Hiodontiformes; family Hiodontidae; genus Hiodon; species Hiodon tergisus. Next base: position 3,970 of record JAOVYW010000857.1, on the reverse strand, counting down.
TATTTTTCTCCAAGCACAAGACAGAGCTGTGGGTAATAGGTTGAAAGACAAACTCTAGGGTATGTTTTTTTTTTATTTGAGAAGGCTGACCAGATATCACAGTTAAAGAGTAAAAAGTTATTTTACAAAATAACTGTACTGGACTTTTACTTAAAATATGCACGATAGCCCCTGATCCCAACCCCCCAACCCCCCAACCCACAGTCTCAAATAAAGTATTCATTGTCAGATGTAGCGTAGATGTGTCAATCTTCATGTTTATATTTATAATAAATATGCAAATGCTTGACGGGTGCACTGAAAGTCATATTTGTGAACCTGTAAGGCCCTGGCAGCAGAAGCTGTTGACACAAACACTGTGCTTATGTAAGTAAGGCTTGTTCTCACATTCCGATGGTGTTCAGTAGAAGTGGAACTCCAAATAATTATATCCACTCCATTATAAGGGGAAGAACCTGCAAACGACGTGTATAGATTTTAAGTTACAACGTCTTCCTTCTGTGCTGCTAAAGGGCATGTGGCAGGGGTGCACTTCACACACAAAAGGCAATGCTGTAGACCTGTGGGTCTGTATATACTGTGGGTTTTCTAATGACCTTCAAAATTGTTTCTCAGGAGGGCTTATGAACAGAAGTCTGCAGGCTCGGAAACAAAGAGGTGCTCTGTTATTAGACTCTTGAGTGTGGCTTTCAATGTCCAGGGGAGGAGGGACTTCAGTAGTCTGCGGAAGTATTTACTGGTCTAAAAAAGCAGTGAAGGAGTCCAGCAGAGAAAAAGGTTTAAGAAGCTGCCTTTTAAGGCTGGAAGGCCCACTGGACTGACAGGTCATCTTCTGACAGTTCTCGGGTTAGTTTCAACGAGCTGTAGGACAACATCAGCAGTCAATCAGGCAGTTCTCAGGTCTTCTATGAACTTTAATTCAAATAAAACTTCTATTTAGTGGAACTGGCCTCACACATTGGTGCTGTTGTTTTATACCATTACGTATAAAACAGAGCTCAAATTCTCATTGTTTATATAATTTTGTCTGTGAAGAACGTTTTCCCAGCAACACAGAGCATACATATTTGACTGCACCAGAGCTTAAAATAAACATTTATTTATTATATGATATTTTCGTACAATATGAACATTTTACCATTTAACCCGTTTTACATGGATTTAGTAAAATAAACTTTCAAAATTTACAATAAGTAAACCATAGAGACCACAAAATACCAGACGAGAATGGTTGTATGCAAAAATAAGTAATTTAGACAATTAACAAAGGAAATAGACCATGAGTAGCAATAACATGAATGCCCACTGTTTGTACCGGGGCTGAATTATCAGGTTATCAGGAGGCCCACTTCTGCAACGGCATTCGGTTAGTTTCACAGGTGATTTCACATTCACACCCTCAGAAGCATATCTAAGAGGAAACCCACCAGCACAGCAGTGAACCCTGATTTACATGCTGATACTGTTATTAATTATACCCATGTAAAATCTCCAGTGTATCACCACACATTATGTAAAAGTTGAGAACAAACAAGGCATTTAGTTTAAAAGGCACCGAAGAAGGGGGAAACAATGGAACGGAATGCTGACAGACACAGCCATGTGTAAAATCATGGGTGTGTGATGTGGGAAGACAGTGGGAAATTAACCTCTCACTTTACAAGGAACGTTAACCCCTTGTTACCCTCAATCCTTTCGTACATCACACATGGAGAAGCAGTATTAACTGACTTCTGTTGTTCCCCCTTGGGTTATCTGCTATGGTTAAGGGGAACAGAATGCTTCAGTTAGGGTATCCGTTCTCTCGCTGCGCAAAAGTCAAAGGTTCAATGTAACGTAGAAGGAAGGGAATTGTAGTGCGGTAAAGGACCCCTTCTGGTCCTAAAAAGCCCTGTTGGAACTAGTACTATAGCCCCTAACGACAGGGTTACTTACGTAGTGTTCAACGCGCATGAAAGCACAGGAAAAACACAGAAAAGTGTCCACCGTAGTAAAAGTTTTAAAGGATACTACAAAGGATATAATTTGACATGTACCATATATCGCTTCATTGGGGATATATCATGCAATACCCTGCCAAAGTGTTGACGGTTATGATAAATGGTGTTTCAGAGGGGCTGGGGCCATGGGCTCTTGTACATGTGGCTCACAATGAACTCTGCCGTTCCCTGCTGACAGTTATGGATGGAGTCGTCGGAGACCCTGGTGTTGCCCTGTCATTAATTACCAGATGAGGTGACAGATGTGTGATGGGGAACCTCATTCATCGGCAAGGGAGGGAAGGCAGACACTCAGCCCACTCATAATTTAAAAGGAGAATAAAAAGGACGACATACAATCAGGTTTAAGACTCGTAAGGGGTGAACTGTCAGATTGCACAGGCAGTAGAGTTCCAGCACAACCTTTTGTGCAGCTACTCTTCATCTGATGGGACCTGCAAGACATACAATAATAAAGTTTAACGCTGGGAACAGACCATTGAGCCCAGAACAAACCGCAACATGAGCATTCCTTGTCTTGGCTGTTCTCCTTCACATTTCACAATTTTATAATGTAGTTATTAATCGGAACGGAATGCAGATCTATAACTTTTAATATAACTGTCTTTTATTTGTTCTCTATGTTTTGTCCCACATCCCCATGTAAATCTTTTTACTACCAATACGTTAAAGTTTTACATGTATATTTGTTGATCCATACTCCATGTAGCATCCACTGTCCATGGATTTATTGTGTACCTGTCATCATGTCAATATTTAGTTAAGAGAGACTGCGTCCCCTGGATAAATGTGAACCTGTTCTCCATTAAGACATTCAAGGGCTGTGTAGGTGAATTTCTGCTGCTGAAGTGCATTTTATCTTCATGGTCAGAAAGAATAATTTTTATGCCAATTCTCTCAAGACAATATGACATGGTTTACCATTTATTCACAACATCTCAGTATGTCCAATCAACCCAAATATAACGTACTAGATTTGGACTGCAAAAAAAAAAAAGAATATAGTGAGTCACAGCAATAGGAATCCAGTAAACCATGACAGAATATTCAGGAAGGAACAGGAAGACTTAGCCTGGCCGTTTCTGCCATCACTACGCAGAATATTTGGAGCAGTGTGACCTCAGAAGGGGTTTTAAATGAGAATATAGAAATAGAGGGTGGTTGATCAGCGGATCCAGAAGGATCCAGATCAAGTGAAGAGATCACCGCTGTGGTGAAATGATGGAACTGTACGCAGGCTGTGTGGAAGTGTGCAACCCATTTTAATCACAGGCAGGCTTAACTCGACTGTGTTAACTGCAGCTTAGGTTCTGTCCCGCCCCTCGCATAGGGTCCATGTGCCTGCAACCTGACACCTGCCGACTGCAACCCTCACCTGTCAGATTTCTTCTTGCCTTCCTCAATCTAAGATCAGTGTGAAATATTTAACCTTCCTGCTAAAAACAAACATGCACACTTGCACACACTGGCTGTGTTTGGTTCAAGGCAGTTTAAGTAACTCACATTCAACAAGCCCAGCCTTTAATGAGCCCAGGTGTGTGGCTGCCAACACCTCTCCCATGTTCAGATGCTCCTGAAATTGTGAACCCATCTAAATAGTTAGCAGCCTTCGTCTTTGACCACAGGCTAACAAATATACACATTATAGCTCCGTTGCACAGGTTTTCCATAAATGAGCAGCTGCAGGGAGCCAGGAATAGAACAACCTGGCTGCATCATAAATTACTTTCAGACAGGGTGTGATCTGTACTGTGGCCTCAGAGGCCCTGTCACTCTGCCACCTTCAGCTACCTTCAGGCATGACCTCCATCTGCCCCAATGTACCTTTTTGGATCTGTGACTGAGTGTATGTGTGTGTGGTTTTGTGTATACTCTTTGTGTCTTCTATAATTCCATTATGTTTATCTTCACTTCTGATGCAACACAAACATTTAAATGATCTGCATGTGTACTACATTTGTAAAATAACA
>JAOVYW010000856.1:0-15602 GCA_025775045.1 Hiodon tergisus | reverse complement strand
CTGCTCTCCCTATCAAACTCACTGTGCTGTTGTTGCTCGTTAATCAATACTCCCATAGGCCTTCCCCCCACGGAGCCTTTGCTGCCGGTTTCCCGGCTTTGCTGCCAGTTTCCCGGATACTTCTGTTCCGTGACGCAGCCAGACCTGTAAAGGCAGCCCCCGCCTGGGAAGGACGGAGGGCGCTTGGTTTGTATTGGCAGAGCAGAGCCAGGAGGCTACACATGGTCAGCCGTCGGGGGCCGTTTCCCTGCTGTGGAGCCGGCCGTGTGTGCCCAGACCAGGAGCGGATTCCAGCCCTCAGCTGCCTCATTCCCAGCAAGCACTGCGACCCCCTCCGGATCGCAATCACAGTCCCACCTCACGTAATCTTTCATCTGCAGAGAAACATGCAGAGTCTCAGTTCATCCAACCCTCAGCTGTTTATTTTTACTGTTTCACAAGAACAATCACAGAGGTCAATGAAGCTCTCGAATTGCGTGCTGATTTTGGTCAAACAAAAACACTCGGCTACTGTTTAGACGGCAGTCACCGTAGTGTAAGCACCAAGCCCCTCTTGAGTGACTGGCTAAACGATTAGTGACCAGCCCAGGAACTGTTGCCTCCTCCCTAAACACAGATCGCTAATCCAGAAAGAGAGATTAGGGCTTCTGACATAAGTCATTCAGGAACTTTCATAATTATCAATTACATTTTGGCATTTCAAACGATCTCTTGATTATTATTTATTTTGCAAAGTGCAACTCTTGAACTGTGTACAACGAAAATGAGGACGTCCAGCCTTTCAGGTCTGCGGGATACCCAAGTCCCGATGTGTTTTTTTTTTTTTTTTTACATTTTTAAATGGTTCTACCTACATTCTGCTTGACAAAAGCTAACCCAAACTCACAAGGCCTCAGGAGGCTTATTTCACAAATCATTGGGGCTTCAGGGATGAACGTTATCCCATGTTTATGCATGCCAAATGTGCGGTTGAGCGGATATATACACTTTAACGATGTAGGCAAGCCTGCCCTAGATGCTGTAGGGTTTCTCTCCGAAACCTAACCCAGCCCCACCTGCCACACATAGAGACCCACGTAATTCAGATTGGGAAGCGATGGGAAGCCTTACAGTCTTGTTTTTTGTTGTTTTTGTTGTTTTTGTATCGATCGTGTGCGGGAACCTATTACAAAAGGCCCCTTGCTCCCCCTAGTGTTGGGATCGTGGTAAAAGTTGAAAGACCCGAAAGAATCAGAGAAAATAAAACAAAATAAAAATTAAAAATTAAAATTATTTTTATGGAACATCCTATGCAGTTATGTAGCGATCCAGAGCCCTCAGAGCACCTACGCATCCACACTGTATAATTACAGGACTCAGGATACGAGACAAGAAGACAATTCAAGAGTAAACCGTTGGTCATTTTTCAAGCCAGTACATAATCAGTACCTGTTAGTTTAGTTTCACATCACCGTACACTATAGTACTGAAAGTGGTTGCCTGCAGCCAGTTCTATGGCAGCTATTCTGAAAATGTTTTCGTTTCAAGATAGTTACACATGAAAAACAACATATTGTGTAGCTGAATTAGAAATTAAAATCTGAAAGACTTGAGTTATATTTAGCTGATACCAGGTTGACAAATAAGTGCACACTACTCCTTATGTTTACTGTCATTGTATGATGGTGAATATGTGCACATTGTTTTATGACTTTTTGGAACCTGATAAATTGTTCCTTCCTCATATAAATTTGAATAATCAAATGTGTTCAATGGTCTCTTTTTATGTTTCCTTCCTGTGAGTGTGCCTTTGTCAGATTTGTTTTTTTTAGCAGTTCCTCTCCGTGACGGGGATGGGGATTTATAGCCATTATTCTGACCTTCAGCAGGCTGCATTTGGGGAAACTAATACGAACCATGGCTTAGCTCTCTAACCTTCCAGAAAATTAAATGTCAACTGTCGATCTCCTCCAACGGTGACACAAGGCTGAGTTTAAACCCAAAATAGCACCAGGTTAGACTGTGCTTTCGTTTCACTGCGCTGAATCTCACTGCGTAGCTTTGTGCTTCTCATACCCTGGACTGCCTACCACCTGTGCTCAGCTGGAATCGGAAAGTCCTAAATTGTTGGTGTCACCAGAGCTGGGTATAATCTAGGTATGTTAGGTGCAGTGATATTTCAGGATCAACAGAACAAAACGTTTGACACAATGGATGAATGACTGTTTTAGACCACCGTAGCTCATCAGACAGAACTGAAAACAGCATGAAACATCCTTGGCAAATGTCTCATCCAATTCCACAGGCAGCCATACAGGGTCTGTCTGTGTGCCTCGATGCGTGACAGTCTTTTGCACTTTCTGTGAGTGTGGGTGGGTGGTGGTCATAGCAGATGGGGACTGTGGGGTTGAATAGCCAGGTTGCTTGATTTGTCTCCCCCCTGTGGTCAGAGTCTGTATGCGTTCCTGCCACAAGTCGGCATCAGTGCGTCATGCTGGGACAGCAACTAGAGGGCGAGGGAGGCGCATGTCTTCAGTGTGTCAACATGTTTCTTGAGAAGTACAGCCAAATAGCAATTAGCGATCATTGATTTGGACCAGGCGTTGTTTGAGTAACAGAGCATGCAACTGGCTGTGCTGGGGCATGAGAAAAAACTTTTTCACTACTAATCGATCATACAGCAGCACACCCGTACGCCACGATACGAGTTAGTCCAATAGAAATGTAGTGTATATATAGTATAGAGTTTATTGGATAGGAATGGCTGCTTCACAAAGACTCTGTCCTGCCTGACACCTGTCAGTCAGACAGCTGTTTCTTTCCTCTGCTTCAGACAGAGCCAGCCCCGGTCATGCTTCGGAGCTAGACCAAAGCTTTAAGGAAGTGCTCAGTTCACCTCTTTGCCTTGCCTGATGATCTCTCAGGGGTCTCTAATTAATAGGAAGACAACAGTCATTTGGGGTGGGTTTTTTTTTAAGAGAGCGGTGCTGCCAGGGTGAGAGCTGTACCCCCTGAGTGAAAATCCAGAGGGTGCTGTGGTAGAGCTGTGGATCAGTGGACCCCATCCATGTGAGCGTTTGCTGTCTGATTCGGAGAACGTGGGCGAATGTGTCCCCCAACACACACACACTCACACACACCCACACACATACTCACACTCTCACACACATACTCACACACACTCACACATATACACGGACACACACACACACACACTTAAAAACTCTCTCTCTCTCTCACACACACACACACACATACTCACACATACTCACACTCTCACACATATACACGGACACACACACACACACACTTAAAAACTCTCTCTCTCTCTCACACACACACACACACTCACACTCACACTCACACACATACACACACACACTCACACTCTCACATATATACACGGACACACACACACACACACTTAAAAACTCTCTCTCTCACACACACACACACACCCACACACATACTCACACTCTCACACACATACTCACACTCACACACACATACACACACACACTCACACACATATACACAAACACACACACACACTTAAAAACTCTCTTTCTCACACACACACACACACACACACACACACACACATACACACACGGACACTCTCACACACACACACATACACGGACACACACACACTTAAAAACTCTCTCTCTCACACACACACACACACATACACGGACACTCTCACACACTCACACACACACACACACACACACGGACACACACACACTCACACTCTTTGGAACTTGCCCTCTTCTCTGGTGGAATTAGGCAGTGTTAGTTAATTGAGTTTTACAAAGAGGCAAGGGGAGAGGAGAGGAGGTTTCTGGAAGTGCTCCAGCACATTTATTACTAAAAACTCAACATGAATGCCAGTTTTATACAGCTCTATCCTAGGGGGCCTTTTCACCACAAACTGCCAGCTTGCCCTAAAGCCAAGAAATGGGAAAAGTTGTTGCAATCATTCATCACAGCTAATGAGAAAAAAAATAACATATCCATTCCAGGAAGCAAATACTGATGTATGGACTGGCCAAAGGAAATGGCCTCTTGGTCTACTTCATGCCATTGGGCAGTCCCTAAGGTGTCAGGAAACAATCCAGTCACCAACCCACACGTTATTCCAATAGCTGGACCCTGTGATCGACATACTGTACATGCGATGTACATATTCTGACTCTAATTTCAGATGATGGTCCACTTCCCCAGCTCATATTTAATTTGGATTGATCATATTGCCCACATAAATCATTTAATTTGACCTCACCTTGTCTTTTAGCAGAGCAATGATGTTGCAGGTATTAATGAAAGATTTTCAAGTGGCCATCTTTATTTTATTGAATAGCCACATACTCTGGCCAACGGATTAATGAAATAAGATGTTAATACAGTGAAGTGTTGCATCAGAGACTTGCTATTCGGCAATAAAGTGACGTCAGAGTAATGTTGTCATTTCCAATTATTAACCCTTCGATAATTACTGCTCCGTTTGTCCACTTTTAATGAATAAACGACTCGTCCATAATATCTTCAAATACACTCTATAAACACTTTGTACCCACGTCTGTTTCTGATGCTGTATACAGGTACTAAATCACACACACAGTTAAAGTACATTAAATAGACACTGATGATATTCATCGCGTCACAAACGTATTTCCTTACCACGAAAAGGGCCCAAGCTTAAAGGTGGTGAATAGGTAGTGTTTTACAGTAAACCCAAAACAATGCAGATCCTCACATAGGGAGAAAAAATTGCTGTTATTGAATGGTGGGTTAGATCCTCACATTATGTGCCTTATCGGTTTCTTACTTGAAATTATTATTTATTATTTTGAACTTTTCGACTTCGCTGGAGGGGTATTCTGCTCTGTGAGTGCTCACTAAACAACATTCAGGTCACTCACAAATGTTTAAAACCGTGCAGTGCACCATTACGCATATATCCTTTGGTTCTGGTTTCTACAAGCAGACTTCTCTCTGCTGAAAGACTTCAGGTGGCCGTGCCAGAGAGAAAGGCGTATCGAGAACACTCACAAATATGAGGTTTCCTCTTTAATTCACCAGAGCATTCTGGGTATCTCCTGGAGTACACAAGAGATACAAAGATTCTAGTTTCAGCAAAAGCTTATGAGGATCTGTATTACAGACATGTCTTCTACTGGAACGTTCTTCATCTGACTTGAAACGCAGTTTTACTCTAAAACAGACAGCACAGCTACTCCATTGGGGCTTCCAAAAGTGACCCTGCGCTCACCACAAGCAGCAAAGACAACGCCCATAAAGGCCATATTTGTGGTCCAATCCCTCATTTTAACGAGCATAATTAAACAATTAATATGTGCCAGTTTCTTGGTTATAACAGATATCGAAAAAAAATTACGAAAGACTGGTCTTCTACTGGACCCAAAGATGTGCATAAGCGTGACCGTTACGAACTTCCTTATTTCTACCAGTTCAACAATCTGCTCTTTCCGACGGAACGGTGGGGGTTAAGAATTTGCAGTCAAAAAAGTAAACTGATTGAAGCGGCAGCAGTAAGACTTGAAGGCTTTGAAATTGCGAACTGACCGTTCCAAGCGATGAGCGAAGGCAGTTCTCTTCTTAGCGACCATTCGGAGAACCTTGTCGATGAATTGGAGACATTAAGGTAACCCCTGAAGGATCCAAGCTTGTATTTTACTGTTAGGCATAGTTTTGTTTTTTAGCTTTTAAACTCAATATTTCTTTCGGATCATGTTTGAAAATACCTATATATTTGGCTTCAAATTAATCGATTTAATTATTCACATATTGAAAACAATTGTATACACACATTCTACAAGTAGGCTATAGGAGGTATTTACATTTAGGGTTGGGCACGAAGGCTGGGAATTCGCACTTTACCAGACATGAGCAGAACAAATACAATAAACAATAAATCATTTAATAAAATCGTTTTACAATATAATAATTTAATAATAACTATATGATTGGCATTTCGAATACTTTTATGTAAGTATCTAATTTCTTCTACACAGTCCAGTCGTTAAAATGCAAAACAAATGTCGGTTTGTCTAGGCACCTAGACATCGTGGTTGTGCATCGTGATTTCGTATTATACAATAATAACAGAACAGGCGCGTTGTAAATTCAGCTCCAGACGAAATGTTGTGCCGATTCATTGAGATGTTGTGCAGATCCCGTGTGTCAATATTAGGACCGCAAATGTTAAATTCACCAAGCCAGCGTCAATAGTGCTGTCCTTCTATACGAAGTGCCAAGGGTGTCACAGTTAGATGCTAAACTGCCCAGTAGAGTCTGAAAAGTTGGGTTTTTATGTGGGATGTGCACAATGGGTAGTTACTCGGCGGTGTGTTAGTAGGCACAGTAAGCCTTGAGGGTGCAGCAGAATGGTCTCACGCAGTTTCCTGGCTATGTGCGACTGTTGTCGGTGTCTTGACCCCCCCCCTCCCCTCTCCCATATCCAGCTGGTACCACGGCGACCTGTCCCGCCATGCTGCTGAAGCCCTGCTGCTAACCAATGGCAGGAGCGGTTGGTACCTCCTCCGAAATGGTCACGAAGGGCCTAACTCCCTGTCCCTTTCCGTCAGGTGCGCCGCGTACACACCTATCATTTGATCATTTGACACTGTCCGGATGAGTTTTGACTAGTCGTTACGTTTTTGTCACATAAATAGCCTATAGAAGGTGTGGTGCACGTTGTTTCTGTATTTTTCTATTTCAAATGTACCCTATGTCATGTTTGGTGGTTTATAAATACCAGAAGAGCTTTGCGCCCGATAGGTTTTATCATAAGATCAGACAAATGCTAAAGTATGTGTCCTTTGCATGTTAATGCTCCTGTATTACTGAGGAAGTATGGTATACAGTAGTGTAAATCACCATATCGTATGAGGATATGAGATCAGTAACGGTCATGCCTCACAACCTCTGTTTTTCCGTGCATCAAAGGGCCAAGGACTCAGTCAGACACTTCCAGTTGACACGGAGAGGCTCCGCCTATAGATTTGGCTTCAATGAATTTCCCTCCCTCCGGGATTTTGTCAACCACTTCGCTAACCAGCCGCTGATAGGAAATGAAACAGGTGGGTGGTCTCTCTCTTTCCACCGAGGTGGTGTGCTACTGGCAGACGCATGAGGAATGGCGACCAGAAGAAATCCCGTCCCCGCGCTTATCACGTCCCTGTACGTTTTGACTTGATGGATCTGAGGTAACCTACCTTCTTTCTGTATCTCCAGGTAGCCTCATAGTATTGGAATACCCCTACCCCCGACGCGTGGAGGAGCCCAACATTTATGAGTCCATCCTGGTGCACACAGCCGTACAGATAGGGCGGACGGAGAGTGACCTGGTGGCCAACGCACCTTCGGTGGGTTTAGAAAGGGCCTAATGCAATTCAGCTAGGCACAGAGGATTACATGTGTGATCTGAATGCTGATACTGGCCACATCCGATGCTTTAATTATTTCTTTCAGCTGGGAACAAAGGAAGGTTATCTTGTGAAACAAGGGGCAATAATTAAGGTAAACATTCAGATTTTTTCCGGCTTGGAATCGCTAAGCCTGACTTTCTTTATGACTGGAGTTTAACTGAAATGTTTGTTCTGTTCATGAGCCTTGCGTTGTTGCAGAGCTGTACGAAGTTTGAAAATGTTGCTTTTTATCTCTGCTTTTTTCCGTTGTTTAGAACTGGAAAACAAGGTGGTTCACCTTAAACAAGAATGACCTGAAGTATTTTAAAGACCAAACGGTGAGTCAGCTGTTTGTCCATTTTCCCAGTGTGTTCTGGTTAAACGTGTGGCTTAGTTTGACCGTGGTTTTATTACGCAAAAATCTCTCTGCAATGAAATGGTATCTGTTTGTGAGAATGTAGCTTTATGGAAATGCATTGCTAATGGGGCATATTTGATCGTAATGCATAAATGCTGTCTGGACTTTTTATTTTTAATTAACATTTGATGCTTCTACTCAAAAGTCTGAAGAGCCGATTCGAACCCTTGATTTGAGAGAATGCATATCGGTCCAGTTTGATTATTCCAAGGACAGGACAAACTGCTTCTGGTGAGTGTGTGTACATCCCAACTGCTGGTCTGAACTGCGTGTTGGAAGAAAATGGTTTTTTCCCAGAAAAGGGCTTTCAATGAAATCCTTTTCACTTCCACTTTGGACAAAGGAAAAAAAAAAACGGTTAACAGGAAGAGGATGTTATTTTTACCCTTCCATAACTAGCCTGGAAAATACTTCAATGCACTTTGTTATGTGGATGAAACGTGTGTGGCTGTGAGAATTTCTTGAGAGGGGGGTCCTGCTTTATTTTTACCTTTTAAAATTTGCTTTACCATCTCATATTTTAAGTAATAATTAAAAAACTTTTAAAAAGTTTAGAACTAACACTTGCCTCCTAAAATTGCAGTACCATCGCCACTGGACCTGTTCAAGCAGTCACTGCATTTTATTCAGACACATGTTTACTGGTTAACTGCAGCCCACTCTGTTTGGATGGTCAAAGCTCTGCTGTATTCAGGATGCTAAGCGATTCAGTACATGGGCGGACTTTGCCTTCCTAAACCGTTTCACTTCCCCTATTGGTGTTGGCCCATTTTGCAGAGGCGGTGGGGAAGAGGAACTATGAAATCTATGTGCACGATTTGAGAAGTTGACTCTGGTTGAACACAGTTGTGGTTTTGTACTTTCTTTTACCACCGACGTCGGATTTATGTTAAGAAGAAACAGGAAGATATTTAAAAAAAAAACATATTAAAAACATGTTATTCACAAAAGATACCAAAACCTTAGGGTTTTAGGATTGAAATGTTAAATGATGGGGGAAAAAGTACAATTGGCACAGTTTTGTACCGTCAGTAAAGCACGTCAGGCTGTTTTTCGGAAAACGTTACAGCAAATGGGGCGCTGGTTTGAATAGGCAACACTGGGGTTTCCTCCCTGCCACCCCACCGGGCCCGGCACGTTCGGTAACGTTCGGTAACGTCCCCTGTCTGTGTCCACAGCGTGGTGTTTCCTGAAAGGACGTTTTACTTGTGTTCCATCACTGCCTGCGAGGCTGATGAGTGGATTGCTATTCTGCGTTGGAAACTTGTGAGTGACACACAATACTGCAACCTCGAAGGCTCGTCAATAAAACCGCCCTCCTGCTGTTCACTGGCTGTGCGGCAGGATTTCATTTCAAGTAAAATAATCCTTTTGGTCCTTTTAAAGTCGCCCCCAAAGTGGGGCTGATTGGCTCACGCGCACTCTGTCATTTCCATGGATATTTTTTATTGGTCAAATTCAAATGTTGCTCCTACTTTTGTTTGCATCACTAGTCCAGACAATATATTTCTTTAATATAATATCCAAGTAACCAACGTTTAATACAACGTTTAATTATGCAAGAAGTGGCTTTGAAATATTTCACAAGAACGGAGCAACCCTACTCGTCAATGTTGTGCCTGAGAGGGTAACACGTCCCTTTGTTTGCCAGTCGCAGATCCGAAAAGGTCTATGACAAGGGGAGCGTGGAGTGGATCCGAAAATAAAGGCGGACCCAGGCTCATGGGCACGTGCGGTTCGTCCTGGTGACTGACGGCACTAAACGGGCTCGCCACTACGTCTGTCACGCCAGCCTCGCACGCAGGAACACTGCTCTGTGTGAAAGACGCTATTGTGATGATGGGTATGTGAGAGGAGCCCAACGCGTTCTCACAGTAAAATAAGTGGTTTGGTAAGGATAACACAAGACTAACAAATAAATAGCGTTTCTTTTTAAAAACTGCTAACAGCTGATTGTGAAAATACATTTCTTTTGGGGGGGATGCGTCTACAACTATACAAACTTATTTTAGACTTTGTAATAATATTTTGTCTGTTGTATGTGCTTGGTCTGCAGTGCAGTAGTAATGTATTGCTCAGTTCTCAGTTTGACATTCACATCATTAAGCCACTGGTCAGTGTCGTTTTGTCACTGTTGGTTGAATAATCTGGGTTTATTACAATTTTCAGTTATTACCCAGAGATGCAGTGCTGTCCCGTCCCTGCATCAGTTGTATTTAAATTCCCATGACTGGTGTCCTAACGTGTCAAAACAGTATTACTATTTTTTTTACAGTGTATAAAGTGCTCATTATTTGTTTGCGTGTTATACTGGATTATAATTACGTTGTGTTTTGGAAATATGCAGGCTCCTGGTATGCACATTAAATGCATATTCAGAGAAAGAGAATCATCTATGACACATGGTTTGCAGCCTTTATTTGACCTTAATGTCACATGCCATTACTACAGAACAGGAAGCCTCACATCCCAGACTTGCGCGGAAGCGTTGTTGTTTTACTATTTACATATCTTATTGAAGGGCTGAACCTAAATTACAGTGAAAATGTATTCAATTACTGATAAATTCCTTCAGTTCGCCCACTACCAAGATGCAAAATGCCCAACGTGTGTTATGTATTTTTAAACTATACTGAAGAAAAACGCAAATAATTTAAGATGGTTCTAATTCTGCGTGAAGAATATTTTGTTTAAACATTTTTTGGTCACTTTCAGACAAATATTAAATTTCATGACAATACCGTTGTCGTATAATGCTATCGCACAAGGTAAGTTTTTGCTTTTAAATAATGAACCACTACATTTGAATAACACGTTTGCTGGAGCTGAAACAGAATTCTGGGGAACTGAGACATGTCGGTGAAAAGAAATGTTTGTCAAAGGTGCTTACGACGATACTGATCACTGCGGAATCTGAATTAGGCAGGACTCCTCTGAAACAGAAATTCACGGGGGCCGACCGCATTTGCGCGTTGCTGAGAGTAAACCAATTGAGGGAGCTCTCAGTCCCTCTGAACTTGGACGAAGCTCCATTTTCAAGGGGTTCCAAGGGCCCAGGACTCTGAGATTGCCCTGTGATCCCCGTTACGACGTCTCCACCACTTGTCGCAGTTCTTCAATCAAAGGAGCAAGCTCCTTCTCCAGGCTGATGATTAAACCTGGACACAACAAGACGGGTACCTTATTAGGCCACTTCAACACCCTCGGGGATCAATGTGTGGTATTGCCACGGCAACTCATTAGAGCCGGGTTGGGAGAGTCCCGTTCTTATCACCCTGACTGCCGTGTATTCAAAGAAAAATACCTTTCAATTGGTGGACGATTAAACCTGAAACCTGTAAACCGCAAGTGCCGAGTCCTGAAACGTCACAGCGCTTGATGCGCGAGTGAGGACCACCTTAAGGGGGCGACAGGCCACGAGGCGTTTGCACGTAGGAGGACCGAGCCGAACCCACCTGTGTTGGCGCTACTGCTGGCGATGAAGCTGATTACCAGAGGCAGCCGGTTAAACTGCACTATCTGAGGAGGGAAAAGGGAAGATTCTAAGAGCTAAATACACCATGTGCCAAGGTGAACAGACCACTTCCGAGCCAACGTTGCGTGCACAACGTCTCAGCAGTGCACAGTAATTTACGAGACAAATTTTGGCACACTTCAGTCCCAAATCGACTGTTGAAAAGTACATCTTATTAAGTCGCTTGTCGATATCATTATCGTCTTATTACGAGTTGCATCTTATAAAGCTCTACAGGCTTGGACGCGACACCGGAGTAATCCAGCGACAGGAGCAGACATAAGGGTCTTTTGGGGGCTCCCTCCGAAGCCCGTACTGACTTGGTATGTGTTGTAGTAACAGATGATGCTCTTGTTCTTGGACAGGCCGAGCTTGCTGCCTTGGTCGGTGGCCAGGGCGAAGGTGGAGAGGAAAGCAGGTCTCAGAGCGTATTCTGGGGCGTTGTCGTTCGCAACTAAAGGGGAGAGCAGATGGGCCCATGTGAGTACAAAGTGGCCCTCAGTTGTGTTCAAACCCGTCCTACGCCCGACACTCGTTTTCTTTTAGAAGAAAGGGCTGCAATCGTTTTCTTCTAAAAATGCTGCAGACAGAAAGATGTTTTCCCAATAATGACACACACTCACTCACACACACACACACGCGCACACACACACCACACACACGCACACGCACACACACACACACAGTGACGCGCCACACACACGCCACACACAAAAAACCAAATAATTTTATCCTTAAAAAATTTTACGCCTGGGTTTGAATCTGCGTGGGGTTGCTGCTTTGGTTTCTTCCCGTTATCCGAAGACTTCCACGTTAGTTTCCTTGTGGAATTATCCCTGCGCGCATGTGTGTGGGGCCATACGGGCGGTTTCTCGATGATGATGATGATGATGTCGGGACAAAGGACTACAACAGTCCAATAAAACTACATCTCACTCCCGGCACCACAAAGTGACGTCATCAGCCTCTAAACTTAGCCGCGGTTTTCATACTCCGGCAACCAATCGCGTGAGACCGGAAAACACAAGAGTAAACATTTAATCAGCAATCAGAATTATGGTCCATCTGTAAACTTCACGGAGAGGACAGCAATGGTTACTGAACGGAATTCTAGGCCTTCCCACCTGAAAAAACCTCAAATCACGGTCTGTGTGTTAGGACCACTTACGCTTGGCTAGCAATCATAACATAGCAAGTGTCGGAGGTTCCATTGCCACAAAAAAAAAAAAATTAACTACAGGAAGCAAGATGATGGGGTCGACATTTCCCCTGGCTACAGGAAGCAGGAGACGCTCCCCAGAACTCTGGACAACATGTTTTCATTCTCCGGATCAGGGCGTCCAGCCATCCAAGTAAAGGAAACCCTTTCTCCCGACGAGGTCGGGACGAATCCTCTTCAGTCCTGACTGAGCTGCTGTCCCTGTCCAAATTTCTAATTTAATTTAAATATCGTTTCTTATCACTACGAAAACAAACTCCTGCCTTCACCAATCTTAACTCGTAATAGAAGTTAATTCAATTGTTAATTGTAATTCTGAATGTATGTACGTATTAAGTAGGATTAATTTAAAAAATAATTTACAATTCGAACAAGAGACAATTAAATGATAATTAAATGAGACTGACCCCCCACTGCACCCACAATCGACTGGCATCCACTCCTGGGTGTACCCTGTCTCAACTCACGCTTCATGCCAGAGGGGGGGGCTTAGGTGCACAATGAACATGAACTAGATAAGTGATTGCAGAAACTCAATGAATGAATGTACATACCCTTGATTACTGGAACTCCATCTCTGTCTGTCACAACAATTGCATGGAGGCCTTCAACACTGTATAATAGATTAAACGGCTGCATATTAATAAAGTTTTTTTATTAATTTATTAGAACTATAGTTCCAAATTTCAACAAAACATGATGCTCAATATGAATTTAACTACCAGTAAACACAGGCTTACCTCGGCAACTGTTTATAAAGATATCTCTTCAGGTCCTACAAAAAAGTAAATCGCAGATGAACACGTGCAATGTATCATTTTAGTATAATGATGTATGGAAAGCATATTAAGACCATAAGTCTGACCTTTATATTTTTCTTTGGATAAACCTTCAGGTCAGTTTAATGTGTAATTATCTTATTTTACCAGACAACTGCCAGTAAGTTACTTATAATATATAATTATATATTATACTCAGTCTTTTTATTTGTTATAAAACATTAATTAGGCTCTTAACGTAACTGCATGCAGTTAAGAGCAACGTTCCACCAAATCAACCCAATGACCACCGAATCTGGACAGTCTATTGAGTAGACAGGTTTACAAGACATCTGTGAAAGGTGCAAGTTACTTACATCAGCCATAATGCTAAAAAGCTAGTCACTACATGTAGCTACCCACAGGCCAAAAACCTAGGGAAGAAAATAAAACAAATTGCCACCATGAGTGGACAGCATGGGAAATCAGTAGACATAAACAAAGCCTTGATCTGTTGTCAGACACAAGAATAACTTGTCTGATTGATTGACTGGGTTTCTTATCTTCTATTTTACCACAACAGCATACAGTGGGCACTAGACAGACTGAAGGAGATTATCTTTAGCAGTTTCTATGGAACATTTCCCATCTCCTATCACATACATATTTATACACATTATTTATATATGATTTTTGGATAAATGCAGGCAACTTGTGATTGATCCGCACATCATATCACTGTTGCCATTTCAAGTTCTCCTTCTCTGATCACTTAAATACGACGCATAACAGTAAGAAAAATTTACATAGCTGTAAGAAAACCTGCAAACTTTCTTTTAAATTATTTTTGTATCACTTAGATAACGGATTACGGATGTGCTTTTTTTCTTGTGAAATCACAAAAATATCAGGTGAACAAGACAGAAGACCAGGGACACGCCGTTTTCACGTAAATGTTGATTTTTAAAAAGGCAATTGTTTACTAAATTTGGAAAAATTATCAGACAGAAACCGTAATTAAGGCACGGCTAACGACACCTGCTGGTCACAAGCCACTTTGTTCCTCTACATTGCCAGTTGTTTGTTTTAAGTATTAAGATATATCATGACTGCAGCGTTGTCACTGTTACGAATTTATTACAATAGTAGTGTGACAGGCTTGTAACCGAAAGGTTGCTGGTTCAGGTCCCACCCCAGCTGTTGTCTCCTTGATGAAGGTACTTCATCTGCTTCAGTAAAAATTCAGCCGTAGAAGAGGAAGAATGTAGAAATTGCATACTGTATAACTCGTTTTGGATAAAAACGCCTGCTACTTAACTAAATTGTAAATTGTAATCACTAATATTTTCCATTATCAAGTGTGTCGCTGGTAATTGTAAAGTACACACGGCATAGTACCTGTTTATCGAAATAATGATTTGTATAGATTAGCTAGGTGTGTGTGTGTGTGTGTGTGTGCATATATATATATATATATATAAAAACACACACACACATATACATATACATACATACATATATATATATTTTCAAAACTGAGCTAGTGGCTGCCTCGCCAAATTGGAGAGATATAAAATAAATCTCAACAGCTCGTATGGTACCAGCCAACAGAAACACTAGATAATCAAAACTATACGCTACACATACAATTACGCATACACAATTAAACGTGAACACTTACCTACGTGCGCTTCTGTTGGTTTAAAACGTCCCAAATTACTTAAATGTGAAACACACATCACATGATATTTACACATAAATGGGAGGTGTTTCAGCATGACGCTTTGTAAACGGAAAGTGCACGTCGCTGTCGCAAAATATAGCATAAACACTGACTCAAGTTAATATTATTTATTTATTACTTTCTTTCTAATAAAGTAGTGAGTCTTAGTCTTCCGTGATATATTAACGATTTTTTTGTTATTTTTCTCTGGTAATACAAGGTTAATATCGAATAAGATACATTAAAATGTTTACGACAGGGAAAACGTCAATCGGTCTAATTTACGGCACGTAGGCCCTCGTGTGCCAAGCTGTGCAACGCGTGGTGTTTGAACAGGTCTTCTGCACAAAACGGTGGCTGGTGGTATTTATCGAAAAGGTTTTTATCGGAAAGGTAAGCAAATTGTTTTGCATTTTCTCCACTAAAAAAAGTCGGATACAATTTTAAGGAACGTGAAACAATTTCTGTGCGCTAGTTGGTTTTGGTGTTTATTTTGCCACGGTTTTTTTTTTTTTTTTTTTTTTTTTTTTTTAAATTTAAAAAGCCTGGTTGTTTATT
>JAOVYW010000855.1:0-15403 GCA_025775045.1 Hiodon tergisus | reverse complement strand
CATTGCATTGCATTGCATTGCATTGCATTGCATTGCATTGCATTGCATTGCATTGCATTGCATTGCTTGTCAGGGATCAGACGCACAAAAGTAGCCATGCTAACAAAGCAAGTTAATGTAAGGTTGGCTAACGTGCATTTGTTATGGGCCAGTTATGGCTATTTTAGCTTTAGCTTTAGCAATTCTGTACCTGGAATCCAGCAGCTCCCTGTCTATGCTGGGTTTTGCAACAATCAAGCTCTTCTCAAACAGGATTGACTGAATGTGGTGTAGACTAGGGGTCTGGGTTTAACTGTTTGTTTTTTTTACCTACTGTAAAAGTTCAGAACAAAACTATTGATGTGTCATGGCTTAGAATAGAAATGGCAACAATTTCACAAGGAAATTCTACTGTTTGCATTTGAATGGGATTCAGGGTACTTTAGGGCCTTCAAAGATAATAGCCTACAGTGCCTACAGTACTGTGCAAAAAAGGGCAAATGTTAAAAAATTCTGTAAAGCGAAGACGCTTACAAAAATAAGGAAATTGAAAATGAAGGGAAGAAAACCTTAGTTAAAAACCCCCAAAATAAAAAATATTAAATAAATATTTGGTGTGAGCACCTTTTGTCTTTAAAACTGTATTCTAAGTCTATTCTCTTAGGTACCCTGTTGTGCAGTGAAAATCAGCAGGTAGATCGTTCCAAGTACCTTAGAGAAATTTTGACAGTTCATCTTGGCGGTCTCGCTTGCTTCTGTCTTTCCAGGTAATCCCAGACAGCCTCAGTGATGCTGAGATCAGGGCTCTGTGGAGACCATACCATCTATTGCAGAACTCCTAGTTCAGCTCTCCTCTCTTTCTCTCTCTCTCTCTCTCTCACTCACACACACACACACTTACACACTCACACACTCACACACTTACAGACACACACTTTTTGGGTGCAGTTCTCCATTTAAGATGTCTGTCCATTTGTCATTAAGCCCACCCTCATTTCACTTCCTCTCAATTTTATTGCTAAGCGGAGGGGAGGGGGGTGGTTTCCCTGTCTGTCATCAGTTGCTATTCTGCGGTCCAACAAGAACCAGGAGGCATTTTGTCATTGTGTGCTGCCCTCTGAGGTGTTTTTGGTGCCAGCAATGCTGTCAGCACTGTGTCCCAACTCGCACACCCTTCCCTAGCGTGCGAGTCGTACCCGTGCCCCGCTCCAGAGCTACCGACATTGCAATTTGGCAGTCTGGCCCGTTCCCCTCAGGCCCTCGCAGTCCTTGGGGAAAAGGATGTGATAACTGTGCTCTGTCAGTGACTGACCCCCTCTGTGAACTCTGTTCCACAGTTCAGCCGAAGGTCAAGAACAGTCATTTTCGATATTGTTGCTGTACAAAACATTTAACACCGAAACATAGTTTAAAAAAAATAAACAGGATAAATCAGTCACTAATTGGCAAAATTGGGATTCAAAATAATCTTCCTTTGAGTACTACGGCACTCTTTCCAGGGCAGTGCAAATTAACTGTGTTGGTAGAAAAGGCTTGAAGGCTGTTTCAGATTAAATCAAAATGGCAATTAAGGGATGGCTTCTCTTTACTGCTTCTGTTTAAGATTTCATTGTTTCCTTTTGTGCGTTTTTATATAAAGTCGCTGTGCGATTGTAATGCCCTCCTCTCTGCACACAGAGCCAACAAACCCCAAAAGCAAGAATAGCAATATTTTCCTCAAGGGCCTTATTGAGCATGTTGCTGTCAGTGAAATGCCACTAGAATTACCGATTGTGGCCATTAGAGGGCGTACGTACACCATTGGATCAACGCTGATACTAAACAGCATGCCCACGCAATTTAAGTATAGGACCTAATGCCTGAGGATTTCTCCCACTCATCTAAGGCTCGTCATGTTTTGAAAAATCAGCATTAGGACAGCTGAATAACATTTAGCTGGAAATTTGAGGGGCCGAATCAGCTATGGACAGTGGTGGATGCGGAGGGCAGGTGTGCTGAATAATTAATCTGACCCCATCAGGCCAACATGAACATGCAGAGTTGTGCACTTTTGGGTTTCACCTGGTTCCCCCAGAAGCCTCTACTAAGTATTTAGCCTGAAGCTTTCTTTACCTCGCCATTCTGATGAAGAAGAGTTCAATACACACACGTGTTGATGTGTTCCACCTAGTTTGTAATCTTCTTTCTGTTGTTCGCTTCAATGTGTCCTATTAATATCGCTCTGCTCACTGTTGCTTATTGCAGAATCCCCAATATTATGTTTGCAGAACCCACCCCTTCCATCGCATCCATCATACATCCTCTGACAAGCTGCTTGATTCATCTTCTGCCAACTTCACCCTCTACCCCCTAACCTCCCCCTAAACCCCGCCAACCCCCGGCACAGTGGCCCGTCCCTCACTGCTACGGGCATGCTTAGACAAAATCATTACCTGTGTAGGACTTTTGGAACATTTAGCATTCAATGTGGGAAGAATGCGGCACCAATTTAATTTAACAATTGTATTTACCATTTAAAAGCTATCCCTCTGTCGCATTAACACCCAGAGTTTGAGTTTGATCCTGTCTCCCGTGCCAGCGGCGCAGAGGAACGTTCTGGAAAACGTGCGGAAAACCTGCTCACAGTATGGGTAGAGAAGGAGAGCCCATGGGGGGGTTGTGGGGCGGTGGGTGGAGCGATACTCATAAAAGGTTTATTTATTTATGTGAGATTAGTGGAGGAGCCCAGCATGAAGCCCCCACTCGCACACCGAAACGGTCCAGTTAACGGCAGAAGGATCCTGGGAGGATTGCCATAACAAGTCGAATAAATCACATGGCCATGTGGAAAAGGTATCAATAGTGATGGCCATAAAAATTATGAGGGAATGTTATCATAAACTCTACATGTTTCTATTCCTAGGGCTATATTACACACTGAGTGATGTAGCAGCAACATAGCCCTGTGCTCTGCTATTGCTTAAACAGGCAGACTGTAATTGTTTTTTTTGTTTTGTTTTGTTTTTTTATCAGAGCCATATTCCAAGTCGGTGGCGCCACGATCGTAACTGACAGTTTAATATCATATCAAGCGTGGTTTTGTGGGCTGGGTGGAAAAAATCTAATAAGAGTGAGTGCTTATTAAAAGCCTCTGTTTAAAGATATTTTGCCTGGCTGCTGTTTGCCTGTTGTGGCAGGTTTACCAGTCTGATCGTCGTTAATTGGCAAACTGGTCTTTCAGCGTCAGTGTCTGCCACAGGGCAGACTGCTTATTTTATTTTAACAGTTTAACAAGTCATATCTGTGTGGTATTTCATTATTTTTCCTTTTATTCATTTTGGTTTTTTTACTAGCAGAGGACTCCTAAATGTGAAATTTATCTCCCTTTTCAGGTTGCTCTTTGAAGTCTGCTGTTGTTTTGTTGGCACAAAGCCGGAAGTGACACTGCCTTGGCTATAACAGTTGGGTCTGACTAGCTAACCAGCTAACCCCAGATATGACATAGTAACCCGTGGGGAGTGCTGCTGTGGGGTTCCGCTCTCCAACTAGAAGACAAGTGATTACTTAAGAAAGAGCATGATCCAGGTAGCATTTCCATAAGCTGTCCTGTCATGATACAGAATCCAACTCAGTCGTTCTTAGGGATTTAACCATCCATAACCATCCGGTTACAAAATCAGTGCACTGCTCTGGTCTGTTATGCAGGACATCGGCTGATAGCCAGTGGTTTAAATTCTTCTCGTTCTTCTTGGAAAGCATTAACAAAGTGTGCGACCGTACCACGCTAGGTGTTGCTTTTATGCTGAGTGTTGCTTTTTTAGTCGAGCAGGTCGCCCAATTTTGTCAATGTAATCGGGACAAGTCCTGTTACAACAAAGCTTACCTGGGCTTCTGGGCCCCATCGCCTACAAGGTAGGGCCACCAGGACGCACACTCACAGACTTGATAACACTGGCTTGTCCTGAAAACATGTCACATAGTCCACACACTCTCGATCTCGTTATTGCCTCCGGACCACACGCAAGCAAACCATTCACAAAGATATCCACACACATTGCTGTGAAGGTGCACCAGAGGACTGACACAGCGATAAGCTCCCCTGGAAGATAAATGTAAAGCTTTGGAGATAAAATGAATTGACTGTTTAGCCTCTTCTGGCAGTTTCTTTGCTGGAAAAATACCCATTGTTCCTTTGAAACTGACTTTCCATCATCTGAGCATAATGTTCTGTAAGGATGATAGGGGCAGTAAAGTGAGGACAGAGAAAATAAGTGAATGGATGAGCTGACCTCCCATGCCTTTTTGTCATGGGAAAATCACTATGTACAACACATTCGGAAGATTTCCATACACCGAATCAAATGCACCAGCAAATGACTTATTTTGATAACTAAATGGAAGAAGGATCACTAATTAATTATTACTTTTGATTCTGGGGTCACTATTGATTAAGGGTCTGCTAGCTCAAAAGAAGCAAGGTTGCACTGCACTTTTTCTGAGCTGGTGTTATTGGACCCACACCGAGAAGCGCTTGCCCAATTATTCAAAGACAGAAGGCCAGCCTAACCCGATGGGAGACCCAGCTACTTTCGAGGAGGCACTTGATGTTAATCAAAGCCCAGCGGGAGAGCCTTACTGCTGGAAACAGGAGCTGCGCCTTCCAGTCAGAACCCATTGCTCGTCATCTCTGCAATCAAAGGCTGTGGCAGGCTGATCATATGCTGTAAATCGTCATTGATGAGGCCTAACACAATAATAATAATCATAATAACACTGGCAACAAATTGAAGACAAAAACCTCAGCATTAGCATTTCAAGGGCTCTTTTAATATAGCATTGTAGTAGTAAATTATTGCTAGAGGCACCATTCATTCTTCCCCCATTCTTGGCTGTTTAAACTTTTTTTTCCCAGTGTACTCGCAGACACATTTTCATGCTATAATTATTGTGGTATGGTGCTGGGATTTTGTGACCTGTGTTTAAAATGTAATTAAACATGGAGTTTAACAGTTATTCTAAAATTAAGCAAAACAACAATGAAAAATATCAAGTAAAAAAGCCAGTGGAAACAATCTGCGTTGCAACGTTTGCACCAGCGACTTGTATAGAATTTGTGATCGGGTCAGTTTAGTTCCTACATGTTCTGGTTAGGTTTTTGCTTTTCAGCTTTTTCATGAAAAACACTTGTTTTGCATTGCAGGCTCAACTGATATAAGCACAGCCACTGAATTTCTCAAAATACTTGGAGGATATAATAAATAATAAATATATAATAAATACTTTCCCTAAAAGTCAACAATTATTCTACTCAAGTGCAATGCTTACACGCCTAATGGCGTTAAAAGCTGTCAAATATGGGTGACAAAAGGGTCAGCAGGCATGTGCCAAATTAAGCTGCTGGTTGCTTGTCGGCTGAGACAAACACATGTCTTTCATATGAAGATTAAAATAGATTGCCTTCTTTTCACAGTATAACTGATGTGCATTTTCTCAGTGCTGCCTACATAAGAAAAATATTTCAGGGCTGGGATAATCACCTAGAGAGATCTTCATCACCAGGGGTGTGCTGTCAGAGACCACTGTCAGATACTCCAAGTTGATAATAGGAGACTGTTAACTGCTAATGAAAACAAGAGCGCAGCAAAGGGGATTGAGGTAGGCTGTGCAGTTCTTGAGTAAGTTTTTACTAAGCGATTACCCACGGTCTAATAATAATGATCGGCAGCTCGGACATTGGAGAAACTGGTTGCCTGACTGATCTTGCTAGTTATAACCCATACGTGCCCACCTAAAGCCTTACACCATGATTTCATAAGAAACAGGAAACCAATATTATTCTCCGTCCTAATCTTGCCAGGAGGGTAACATTTCATTTCAATATTTAAATTCCCTATTAGTTACTAATTATTTCTTTGAATTCTAGATGCACCCAAAAAATCACAGCATAAATTGCATTGATTTAAAAAAAACAATTTTACCATAATTAGATTTTGAATTAGAACTACTGACAACCTTCATTAGAAGCTTTCTGCCGTGCCCACAAAAAACAGTACAAACATTGAACATATATCTCAGAGAGGACAATGTTCGTGTTTCACAATTTTTAAGACAAGATTAATTTTTTTTCCCCCAACAATGGGCTTCTGATAAAGATCTGGTTGAAAAACATTCCAACACGAGAAGCCCTTCCCCTCATAGCAAAGCTTTGATTAATGGCTTGTTGACTGCTCCTGCGACTCATTTGGCCTAATTCTCCTCCTCTCTTCTGATGGATTGGTTGGTTACTCATTCATCATCGCAGCATCAAATGCTTATATATCCAGAGCAGGAAAACACCGCTTCCAGACAAACCTCTCAACTGCCAACTTTGGCCGTGTTACTTAGAGGTTTTTGATGTCTACAGAGTACTTCATCAGAAATTAGCAGCTCCGTCATCAGAAACAATATCCGTGTTCATCATCTCTCTGCTTTTGGTTGTTGGATTAAATCTGCATTTTCAAAGTGAGCCCTTCTTTGTGCTTTTCCCAGTGACAGGCTTGAAAAAAGAATAAAGAATTTCTTCTCTGTTTTGTTTGGATCCCAACACCCGCTTAATAACTGTCAGACAATGTGGGCGAGGGAGTGAATTAGATTTAATAATATGACTGCTGGGGTTGTTTTAATTCACCCATACCTGCAACTGAATAGAGTGGAATCTGAGCATTGCATCAATGTGATGAAAACTTTCCCAAAGCTATCGGAATGCAGCGCTTGGTTTAGTTCAACCCATTTAGACGTTCTCGTTCAGTTCAGTACGTGTAAGATTAACAAGTACGGTTTCTGTGCAAAACAATTGGGGGCCAGAGATCCACACAGATATGTTTTATCTTGGCAAAGGCTGGGGATGCCTTTTCGAGGTTTTTCCTAGAATGTATAGTGTGTATACTATGTATATACATAGAATACTGTGTATAGTGCCTTTTGCTGTGTCTGGATGTCTCACCATGGTATTATTAAAACAGTTTTCTAAATTGCCTTTATTGTGTTTGCAATGCACCCTGTTTCGCCCTGTTGCTAATTTAATTCGATTAATTAAGTAGGTGGTTGAAGGACTGCCTCTTTTATCCAGCTGGTAACAGAGCAGGGAGTGGAAGGAAGTATTGAGGGTCCGAGCTAGTGAGGCATGTTAATGTAGAGCTCAGTTTGGATTTATTTCTACGGAAGTTATTTTTATTTTTTATTTTGCTCCTATTGATCAGTATCCTTGCGGCCCATAATATCGACGCCTGGTCAATGTGACAGCGGTCTGTTGTGCCCCTTTGCAGAGGACCACAAATACAAACAAACGCACAAATTCAAACACAATTCAGATGTCTAGAGACACGGTTGCTCTCTGCACAACGAGCGTCAGTTAACGATTTCATTAGACCGATGCAGTTAACACCAAAGACCATGCAGCGGAATGTGCTGTTCGCTGTCTGTTTCCCTCAGTGCCGCAATGCTATCTCCGAAAATTTGATTCCTCCTCCTTTTCCCTTCTGTGAACCAGGAGGGGAGGAAAAAAAATTAGATCAAAGATGTAAAAATCTTCCCTGTTTAATAATTTACCCTTGCGGCGCAGCAGGAGATCTAAGGAAGGTATATGATTGCACGCAGAAGCCACAAAGCAAACCCGAGAAGCACAATAAACACCATTAGGGCTCCTGTTGGAGAGGAGAGGAGTACAAAACGTTAGCCTTCAATCCAATATGCATTGCTGGGGTCGGACTCTTTCAGGCCTTCGCCAGGCATTGTTCCTAAAAATAGTCAAGAACAAAAAGCGGAAAATTGAACAGGGGTAACGACTTCCCTCTCCGCGGGACCCGAGCACCTTGCAAGAATGATCTGTGACGCTTCACATTGCAGGCCTTTTATGTAGGCTTGAATGCAGCCGTCAGCGCGCATTGGAAGGCCGCAGAAACAAACGAGCGCTGGGCCAGTGTCATTTGTATGCTTAACCTTTCTCTTTGAGCCATGAATGCCTTATCTTTTGAGCCCGTCGGTTTACGTGACAGGAGCGCCAGTGTGTTCCAACATGTTCATTTGGTAGTATCAAACTGTTTCAACACAGTGGGTGATTTTACATAATGGCAGCTCTTTTTTTTTACTTTTAAATGCTCTTCGATTAGGTTAGCTCTGGCAAGGCTATCAATTTACATATGTTCGAATAGGGCCCATTCAGTGCTGGGATACATGGCAACTTGAAGTGCGCTCTCGCTCCTCTGTTTACACCGTGTGTGGAAAGGAATTTACAGTGACTTCATCTCTGATGCTGGTTGTGTTTGCTGACCAATGAAATGTGAGCTGAGGGTTGAAGCTCCAACGTCCCAATATTTGATCACTCACGGAGAAAAAGCAGGAACAAACACGGTCTTCATTAAAAAATTTCTGCCGTTTACAGATTTGAGACTCTGTTTGCACCTAAGACGGGTTAACGCTTATTCTCACACACACAAAGGTGCACTTGCTGAGGAGCAACAGAAATGCAAAGGTAATCGGCGTGCAAAGTTTTGCTTTGTATCGAGATCTTATCTGATACCAGGACCTAGAAAAGTATTTGCCCCAGTCTGATTTTCTGCATTTTTCCCCATAAAATCTTTTTGACAGTTTTAGTAGTATGTAAAGAGAGCCTGTAGGAGAAAATTATAACAAATGTTTGTATTTTTAAATTAGTTTTGTGTGCTAGTGCTCAAACGTACAATGTCCAGATGTGAAAAAATTGATGAACCATAAAATTTGCTCTGCATCATTCTTCTGGAGATGACAATGATCTGACGTGCAAGACAAAAAAGTTTAAGAACAAAAAATTTAATGTTTTGGAATGGCCTAGTCAATGTCCAGATCTAAACCCCATTAAGATGTGGCAGAACCTGAAAAGAACAGTCTAAGCTTGAAAAACCCCAAATGTCACTGAACGTAACAGTTCTGCATGGAGGCATGGGCCAAAACTACTCCAAGGTGCCTTGAGAAGCTAATCAGATGCATGATTACTGTTGCTACAGCTGTTGCTTTCTTTAATAAGATTAGTATCACATTTGTGTTATTTGTTCACCCAGGGTACCTAATATTAATATTAATATTGAAGTCTAATAACATTCAGTGTCAAAAAATACTCACGCAATAACTCAGGGGTCAAATACTTGTGTATCATTCAGATCATCTTCTGATGTAGAGTTTTTGCAGTGTTTGTGTGTCACCTCTTTCTTATTTTCTCAGATTAATGAAGTTTGGGTTATCTTGCTGTCAACTGGTGGAGATTATCAAACTGATGTCACATTCAGGTGCCTCCTGAACCATTTAGACACAAAGCTAAAAGACCAAAAGCATTGTACAGCAGCTGTACGGAAATGTTTTCCAAAATAAATCTTTGAGAGCCCACTCCAACAGCATTGATTGATTTTCCTTGTAATACAGGCACGCAATCCTGCCTCTAATTACGATTTGAATTGCGCAGATGTGACCATTGATTTGCTGGTGAGTAATAGATTCAGAGTCAGACATCTGCTAAGGAAAGTTCTGTTCTTGTTTTATAGATTATGTAACTGAATACTTTCAACTTGAACTTCAGATAAACTTTGGTTTATCCTTCACATTGTGATGGCAGAAATTTTAATCGCACAAGGAAACACTGCCTTCTATCCAACAAGGAGACCTCTGTCTGCCAGGAAACTTTGCCTCGGTTAGGGGATATTCTCCAATCCGACAGGAATTCTCTCTTTGCTACCAGGAGACTTGATACTGAACTTCCACAAGAGGAATGCTCCAAACCAGTGATACAATATTCTACCGAGGAAACTGATCCACGAATGAAGAAAACGCTGTGTATTCTAGCAGAGAGACCACACTTCACCAGCCAAGTCTCAGATGTGTTCACCCACAGACAACACAAGGACAAGAGCCCACGGGTGGGGAAACAGAGTGGTGGACAGGAGGGACCTCATACTCCACTGCACCAGGGATACTGTGCTCTAACATAATTGTTCTGCTCTATGGGCAGCTGAATTGAAAGCTGATTCTGCACACAGAAGCAACCAGTTTAAGCTCTCCTCTGTACAGGATCTTTGGAAGGACATGGGGTCAGACAGGGGGCGGCGGCAGCCCGTGCATTCAGGAGGGTTCAAGTTTAGGCCCTGTGACTTTTTAAAGGGTGAGGGAAGAGGTCAGGCAGAAATCAGGAGCCCATTCTTCTCAGTTCTGATTATTTTCTTAGTTAGACCAAGACGAGGCCCCTCTGTTGCAAGAGGAAGCCTGCACATTATCATCCAATTAATTTCATCATGGTCGGAAATGGCCAGAGAGAGAGAGAGAGAGAGAGAGAGAGAGATTGATATAGATTGAAAGAAAATTGGGCAGAGGCTTCTCTTTCTACGCAGGTAAAACAAAGCTTTTGACTTGCCACAAAACCACACCCATTGAGGTGTACTTTGGGTTGTTATTTTAGCATCTGGGACACTGCTCATGGCGATGATGTCACAAATTAGAATGTGCTTTGATCTTTTTCTCCTGCACAAGCAAATTCATCCATTATGGAATTGCACTTGCCCTGGATGTCTGGTTAACCTCAGAGGAAGATGGTTTCCCAACTGTACTGTTAAGCTCAGCATTTCTATTTCAAAGCTGTATCTAATAGTCATGAAAGAACAGCCTTCGTTGAAAAAAGCAGGCCTCCAAATCTGTCATGCTTGCCAGTTTATTGCTTGACAGACTTAGTAGTAAACTGGGGTTTCAAGTAACCCCTCTGGTGGAGATTAAACACATATTTCGACACCAACCTTTGAGGATAAACTTGCCTCTTTTGTTTAAGTTGATGCCTTTTCCTCCCTGATCCTTGCCGGGGTTTCTGCAAAGCTTTTTTGGCAATTTTAATGTTAGGGACGATGCAAGGCCGGTCTCATTACCTACCTTTGTCGCCTCGCCATGACATTGTGCCCTATATGACCATCTAACACCAGACCTTGTGTGCCCCCTTCCGTTGTGTGCGCACTTGGCTTTGATGTTTTGTTCATGCCGCGCCATGTGAAAGTCCTCTCCGCTGTTTCCATATTGCTCGCTTTCAATTTGTCACATACTCACCCACCCCTTTTCAATGAGATTCAAATAGGTTTTGCTTCTCCTCGGGGTGTTTCCCCCCCTTATCTTTTTCTCCCACCCCCTTTTCCCCCCTTATAGGGATTTAAGTAGCACATACCTGAACGATCCCTAGAAACTGCACGTGCCTAAATCGAGCTGCTGCAAAAATGCTGGGCTGTGGTGAGGAATGAGTGCTGCTACCTGTGAATTTAAGCATGAAGAGTTTCCCTTCCTTCCCTCCATAGACGGTGGGGGTATCGCTGTGCTTATACACGCACACACACAGGCACGGATAGGAATTATGAAGTTCTCTTTTCTCCACTTTACTTGCCTGCATTGCCTATCTGCTGCAGTTAATTTACACCTGTGTGTCAATTTTTGTCTACAGTGCAATAACTGGTTGTGTGGACTTTCATCTTCACTTCAAGCAGTTGAATACAAAGATACCTCTTCTATATGAATTTTGAATTATATTTCAGGTTCAAGAGCAGTTTATGATCAACAACTTCCAGACTGTTTCTCTCTGATTATCATCCTACAGACCTCCCTCCCTAAAGAAAAAGTTATCATAATTAATTCTTAAAATAATAAATAGGAAGGCAAAATTTTGATGCATTGTAGTGATACAATATTGTGAAACACGGCATCACATTAACCAAGCATTCTTTTTATCAAAGGCAAAAAAAAAGAGTTGTAAAACTATTTACCCCTTTGATTTCTTCTTCAACTACAAAGGACTCTTTAAAATTATCACTCAGCTAAAGAAGTACCCTTTTGTATTGTGTCACATTTCTGCAAATGTAACAGTGAATATCATGCCTTGGTCAGATTATTATCGCGTGTCTGACCAGCCATTTAGATCTACGACTGCTGAATTTTCACCCTTCTAACTACACGTAGGATTGATTTCTTGATTCTGAAAACACAGATGGTCTTGATCTACTTCAGCACATAGTGCGGGGGGGGGGGGGGGGGATAAAGTTCCTGTTCTCATAGGGAGTAATTGATAAGGCTTCCATAGACAATTTAATGTGGGGCGACAGACCAGAGCAGGGGTCCCACTTGCGCACCGGTGGCTCCTGATTAACAAGGCTTAGAGACACTCAGCCACACACGCTGGCTCATAGGTCAGTCCTTCACCAGCCACCAGGTTTTCTGTGACACCTTTCGAGATCCTAGAATTGGGAGGAGGGAGGGTCATAGAAGCAAAACCATCCTGTTTGCTCTGCTATCCGCTTCCTCAGCAAAATCAAAAGATCCATGGCATGGTTTTCTTCTCACTTACAGAATTTTCCAGATAAACCTTCAGAAGGCCCTAGGTCTAATCACTCACACGCACACACACACACTGTAAAAATATGCTCTGCCTGGATATAGGAGCATGCCAGTTGGCGAGAACGGCCTGGGTACACACATCATGCGTCAAATATTTAAAGTGTGTTGATTTCAAATGGAGGCTTTTAAAGAAAGGTTCAGAGGAAGGTAGCTTCTTTAGACTGAAATCAGATCTCCAACACCTAACACCAGATGATCATCCTGATTGCTTTCCATAGCAATCGATCCCTCATTGGTACAAACTTTATGTCCTC
This sequence comes from Hiodon tergisus, assembly GCA_025775045.1. Lineage (NCBI taxonomy): Eukaryota > Metazoa > Chordata > Actinopteri > Hiodontiformes > Hiodontidae > Hiodon > Hiodon tergisus. Next base: position 2,768 of record JAOVYW010000855.1, on the reverse strand, counting down.
CTTTTCCAGTCACCCAACAAACAAAAAGGTCAGCATGTTCCAACCGTCAACGGCCGGAGAAAAATCAAGTGGAGTTACATCTTTCCTACTGACGTCATTTCACACTGACAGCAAAGCAAACAACCTAGAGCAGCTGTTCTTCTGAACGATAGAAAAGTAGAGATTTCCTCATGAACCCTTCAATGTTGGTAGTTTTTATTGAACTCGTTTTACAGTCAAAAAAAGATTCACACAGCCCTCTCTGTTAGATGAATTAGTTCCAACCACTCCAGTAAGCACGCTTTGCAGTAAGCCCTTCTTTCTTCCTTGACTTTCATTCATGTCCTGTGGATTTGCTTTGTTCTTAAATACTGCTTCCACTTAATAAGAACTTCTGCAATCATTGAATTCATCATAGAATCTGAATCCTAGCACTCCTCTTAAAATATTTTAAAGCCACCAAAGAGATTTTTAGGACACATGTGGGTTTCTTTGCCTGTCTATTTGTGTGTGTGCATTTCGTCTTTTAAGACAGAAACTTATATTGTGGGGCTCAGAACCAGTTGCCTTTTTGTATACGTCTCACATGAGAACTGGGTTCTGCAGCAGATGTATGGCACCTCTGACCCTCTGATCCTGCTCCACGTGGTTCTGCAGCTCTAGATTCAGTAAAAGTGGTGTGGCTAGGAAGGGAAGGCGAAAGTAAATGAGATCTCCTCTCCTCCACAGGCTGCTGCAGGAGTCACTAGTGCCCCCCCGCCCTCGCATATTTTTAAATAATGCATTATTGAAGAGCATCATAATAAGGCAAAAACCAGAGGGGATTCTGGAATCAATGCTTTCAAAAGCATGTGCGTAGCATTGCACCTTTCTTTCAGAAGTAAACTGAATCCACCTCTCCCAGGGCGCATATTTTAAAAGAACCTCAGGGGCTGGTGTCATTCCAGTCCGACACTAAATCTGAAAGAAAGTTCTGCGAAGCAGTCTGTAATGAGGAGCAAGGTAAAAAAGGGACAGAAGAAACGTGCCAGGAAGGCAGTGCATCTTCATTACAGCCCTGCATGCCCAACGCCGCTGCGCTAAGCTGTTTTTGGAAACGAGACGATGGTTTTGGGGAGGCTATCTCTGCGTTGTTTTCCGTTACCACTGTGCAGCGCAATGGCCCTGAGGGATCTCTCTGTTTCTATCTCGTCCTGACATCTCTTTCTCTTTTTTTCTCTCTTTTTTTTCTCCCCAGCTCTTTGCTTCCTTTGATCTGAGAAGAGCTACCCATCGCTTCGCACCAGCTGTTCGCACTTCTCCCTGAAAATCCCTGTAATTACACTTGAAAATTGATGGAATAAACCCATGAAGCACGAACAAAGCATCCTCGCTTGGTTTGGGAAATAACTATTGGTTTATATTATAGCTGAAAAGCAAATGCGCCAACAACAACAGCGTGAAACAAAACTGAATTTATTCTTGTAATTAAGCATTGAACATGTTGGTTTGTAGAAATTGTCTATGATGTCTGAGTGGAAACATTATACATGTCATGAATAGAAAAATAACTGATAGGCATATACATTATTAAAAGCACATTGTTTGGAAATGTTATAATTTATTGTACACCCAAAATGTTTGGAAATTGCTCACATTTGTTTCATCCAGGCGAGTCATTTGTTTTTTATACTTTTTGTACAGTTTTTCTACCTAGGATGGAATCACTAATATTGCTAATGCTAATGAACCGCAACTCCCACCACTACACACTCTCCTCCTCCAAATCCTAGCTGAATTTGAGCCACCTGTCTCTTTACCACTCTGCAGGCTACACAGCCCATACAATTGGAGGAGGGGCACATCCCTCTCAACGGTACTGCAAACCCGCAGGCGCCCGGGAAGCCAGTAGGAGACACTCATTAGCGACGAGACAGGAGAAACTTCATTGCTCAGAGCTGATATAACTTTTATGTATTTATAGCCAGGTAAGCAGCAATGTGGATTTCCTGTCTGTTATGATGTGAATGTGTATTTTATAGATCTGCCCTTTGATTCAAATGTTCCACTGCATGATAGTGGTGTTGTCTGAAAAGACTGACTGATCTGAAGCTATGCGATGGTAATGTGAGACGTGTTACAGTACATAATGGCTCTATACTTTCACTATAGTGTGATGCACTTATAGTTGTAAGGCTCTTTGTTTTATGACTCATGGATAAAGTAGTAACAAAGAACACATTCATTGGTTTTACCACCAGTGATGTTCTATAGACAGACTGGGAAGTAAAGAATCCTATCTGCAACGTACAGCTAGCCAGAATCCCTTGCGTTTTCACCGTTGACACCGCTAAATGTAACTGAACTTGGTGTACCTAGCATGCAAATAAAGCCATCTGTTCCATACAGGAGCCTGAAACATTAGCCATTCCCCAAACGAGGGAAGGGCTCGTGGGTAGGAGTGGTGAAACTCCTGGCTCTCCGCTGCAACCAAAGTGGAGAAACATCAAATACGGGGATAAAGAGGTTAAAAGTGAAGAAGGGAAGCTCCTTAATATTGATGTCTTTAAGTGAAACCCGTTTTTAAGGAGGAACCATTATGATTTATAGGCGCCTTATTTATATATATTTTTTCATTCTGAAGTAGCCTGCGAGTCACATTCATGGCGTGACAGGAAGAAGGTTTTTCTTGGCAGGCTGTCTCTTTTCCCTTTCAGCAAAACATCTATGCTCTTCGGTTGGCCTGCTCGGGCCTGTCTCTCTCTCGCTCTCTCTCTCTCTCTCTCACTCTCTCTCTCTCTCTCTCTCTC
>JAOVYW010000854.1:0-17014 GCA_025775045.1 Hiodon tergisus | reverse complement strand
ACTCACACACAGACACACACACACTCACACTCACACACAGACACACACACTCACACACAGACACACACACACACACAAAGGCACACACTCACACACTCACACTCACACACAGACACACACACACTCACACTCACACACAGACACACACACACACACAAAGGCACACACTCACACACTCACACTCACACACAGACACACACACACTCACACTCACACACAGACACACACACTCACACACAGACACACACACACACACACAAAGGCACACACTCACACACTCACACTCACACACAGACACACATTAATCATGCTCTCAGGCACCCGGAGAATATGAGTAAGCAGAGATCAGCCATACAACCTGGAAAGGCTGTCTTTTCCCCCAGCAAAGATTATTTTAGATAATTAATTTGTTCTAGATTGCTTTGGTTTGCTATTTCGAACCAACACACATTGTTTTGACTCCGCTGCTGTGTTATCACTAGACTGATTGAGGTGGGGATGGTCGGGTGCTGGGGGTGGTTTATTTTTGGGTTTCAATTAATCACACTTTCTTCGTCCCTTCTGCAATAAAGCCTGGTAAATAGACCATGTGCAGTTTCCCTTTGTCCTCAGTTTTATCACTCCCAAACCAGAATGCAGGTGCCTTTCACAGCAATGAATACTCAATCACTTTGAGTAGTACAGTGTACTACGGAATGAATTAATCTTTCAGAATGCTGTCAATCATCCGGGAGGGCTGTGTTTCTGTTCAGGTGTGACATAAATTATGTAAAATTGCTATTGTCCCTGAAGGTTTACTTGTTGAAAGTTAAATATTAAATATTAAACACACTTGCTGCTACTTTTTTTTTTACGGCACTGCATGAAGTTATGTTGTTTGTTCAAGGTTTATTTGATTATGGCTGCATTCTTTAATGTGTTATATATCCCTTCCTGACCCAGTGCCGATCACAATGTTCAAAATTTCTCTCTGTTGTGTTGGTAACTGGAACATCCATTGAGCAGTGTCCATTTTCACACAGCAAAACGCTGACATGGGAGCCTATCACAGGCTGGCAGAAGTGAAAGTAGATTTCTCCTGGAGTCACCCAGGTGCCGTTGACATGGAAACATCACAGTTCTGGCTTTGTAGGAGAGATAAGATGAAAAGAAAGTGTGGCCTTCAGTACAGTTTCTTCCAGGCACTAAACTCCCTACAGGAGATTTTCAAATGATAAAGGAGCAAGACCCAAGGGTAAAGTGAAATGGACATATAAATATTTGAGAGAAAGAAAAAAAAGGAAGTTATATCCATTGTGAATTTTAAAACAAAGCAAACTTTTTAAGCATTAACTGTTCGAAAGTACCTCTGGTCTCCCACCTACATTTTACATAGCCTGTCACCCTCCTTCACTGATTGAGGCTCTTTTAATGGTGTTAATGTTATACATTGCGTTTGGGATTAATATTGTTTGAGGCGTTTTTTTCGCATTTGCTTTATCACAGTGATTTGCTATGATTCAAGGTCTGGGGTCGTGAGAGGTCAACGGAGATCTGCAAACCACAGGCTCGTCGGGATCAGAACCGTGGCCAGCGGCGCTGAAGATGCAACCCGCCCGTGCTGCAGAACCGAGGACACCGGCCTCTCCCCATCGCCCCCACACACAGCTGGTTCCATTCACCTTGTCAGCCGGCTGTCGGCAATCGGGAGATACAAAGTGGTGTCTCGAGTCCCGGGGGAGAGAGCCGGTGGACGTGAGAAACGCAGACCCGGCTGCAGCTTAATCGCGCCTCTCTGTCTTTCTGTCTCTCCCCAGACAGCCCTGAAGACAGAGCTGTGTGTCGACCCTGTGTCGCCCTGCCTGCCCGACGCCGTTCGCCTCACAGCTTCCCTGGGACCCGACAGTCTGAGAAGGCAGATGGCCGCGAGATTGGGACTTTGCACAGAGGGGGAAGAAAAGGAGGAAATTCCTCTCTCCCTGCCGACGCTGCGGATTGAAAGCTGTCCTCTTCATGTAAAACAGCAGAATTGCTAACCGGGCTCTTTTTTAGCCCCTTAGTTTGTAGGGGCAATGTTATGTGGAGAAATTGAGATTTTTCTTCCTATTTAAATAAAAACCCAGAGTAACAAGTGGACTACCATACTGTATGCCTTACAACAAAAACCTATTGAGTTAGTTTTTGACTTCTTTTAGCATATTTTTATAATTCTCGATAAAGCAAGGAGGCACACACACACACACACAGACAATAGAATGGTTATAGAATCTCTGCCCCCCACCTTTAAGACCGACCAGTCTGACATTCCAGGCCTAACTGCTGAACAGTCTTCAGCTCAGTAATTGGTACAGCTAGATGCAAAGGCTAATCAGCTACATCATAAAAGGCTGCTTGTCTCTTCAGTCAGGTCTTGTTCCTATCAAACGATATAAGAGGTTTGCCTGTGCACGGAAATATCTGCAGTAGCTGCCTGTTTAAATCTGAACAGCTCAGAAACATCCCTGAGGAACTGAGGGCAATACAACCATTCTACAATTCAGCAACATTTGAATTTGTAATAAATCCCAACAGTGAGGTGGCTGAAATGTTAACTACCCGCCAGTTTTGGTTTATAGGTGTTCTCGTTGGTGCGTTAATGTATCCCCTGGGAAAAAAAACAGCCCAGAATACGTTTACATCACTAACAAAATAACAACTTTGGCCAGGAGAATTTTTACATAAGAGCACCTTTTAATAGGCTTCATAAAAACATGTGGCATGCTGCATTCCAGGATGCTTAGAGTATATTCCAATGGACATCAGTTATACATTACCAATAGGCTAAAAGGTGAGACGTTGCATATGGAATCATAGGGCCTTAGTGGTCAAATGGTTGATGTGCCATTCCTATAATGATAGATTAATAATACTGCACACAAACCAGTATCTGTTTTGCGTATAAAGTACAGTGCAAAAGTCTAGTTTTGTTTTGGTCCTCTGCATTGGTGTGTCAGTAGGAAAGAGCAATTTTTTAGATTTCGTAACATTCATTTTCCAAAAGGAGAACAAGGAGTTCAGCCACAGATGGTATGGCCTCCACAGAGCCCTGATCTCAACACCATCGAGGCTGTCTGTGATTACCTGGACAGACGGAAGCAAACGAGACAGTCAATGTCCGTAGAAGAAGATCTCCAAGATGCTTGGAACAATCTACCTGCCGATTTTCTTTTGAAAATAGATACAAAGGTGACCAGATCTACTTTCCATGTAACCCTTTTCCTGACAATGGTCAGACAAACTTCTTTTTGATATCTCGTGATACTAAATATGACCAAGCACCTATGGCTAAACTAAGGCTGAAACATTGTGGTGTTCGAGACATTAAATGTTTTCCGTTACTAACCCGGCCAAAATCCGAAGTTCTAATCCCGCTATTGAGGAAACATGCTAGTTGTATCCTAGAGCAATTCAATGGGAATCGTTTGCTTCCTTCGCACTAGGGTGGTCTCCTGGAGTGCGAACAATATCATTCTACGAACAAAGACTTCTTTCCCTTTTGTTCCAGCTTTAGTCTGCCCACGTGGGACCAGTGAGGCTGAGTTAATCCTTACCTCCGTTTCTTATCTGTTCTCCCTTACTGGTGTGTCCGTCTCTTTGTACTCACTCACTCCAACACACTCACCCTTTTTGTTAAATACCCCGGTTTGTTCCTTCAGGGAACTATGCGCCGTCATTTCCGTGAGATGATAGAATTGTGCCTGCAATGTTAATGACTGCTGTATTAATCAAACCTCCCCTTTATGAGTACATGGCTGTCTGTGTTAAGGTCATTCAAATATTGACAATAAAAACAAGGTATTTCCTTCACCAACCTGCTAAATCACTGGATTTTCTGGGAGAAGACAGCCACTTTTGGCCCACCAACAACCCTTATACTGTTGGACAGTTTTTTTCTCATTCAAGTATTACATTTCACATTCAACTAATCAAGCAAAGGTTTTGCACCTTATCTAACACTACTAAATGAATGCAAACTAGACTTTTATATTAAAGCTAGAGGTCAAATAGCAAAGCCCATTAGTTTTCAAATTAACATATAGAGCACCGTGAAACAATCAATCAAATGTATGACCTAATTACTACAAAGCACTTTTATTGTCATAAAATCATATCATGTGGTTTCTAATTATCGTAAAAATGTAAAATACATGGTAAAGTACATGGTATAACTAAAATGTGAACAGTACAAATTATGCACCAACGTTTTACAATGACAAATGTATGACAGTTGAAAAACAACAAAGTAAAACAGTAACAACATGAATTAAGTTGTCAGGTGTTGGGTGTGACCACCATTCGGCGGTCGAGAGTTTGGGTCCTTTGTCACAATTTCAGGAAGAGGCAAGATTAAGTGTAAACCCTTTTCGTGTGTTCAGCCAGACATACACCCAGAGTATGAGCAGGAATCAATCAAGAGAACGATAAGTTGCTTGCTTTTAATGAATTGAACATTTTCACAAATGTTTCAAGACTACAACAAAGCTAACCACTAGACAGCAAGATTAAAAAATCATCGCAGAATAGATCCCATGTAGGCCATCACAGAAAATATAACAAAAATGTACCCCCTAAAATGCACCAAACTATAACCACACAGAGATGAGTAGGTAATAGGTTACAGTAGGCTAACAGAAATAAGGGTTTGCTTTGGCCTCAAGCACTATTTTTGAAAAGTCTTCCACATGAAAAATGAGGGAAAAGGTTAAAAATAAGGAAGTTTTATGAACCCTAGAGGCTGTATTTATATATGTGTTACACCCAATCAGATTGATTGCTTTTTTGATATTGCAGTCTTTAATGTCTTGCTGTTCACACCATTAGTTTTATTTTATTACGTGTTACATAAGAGTGAGATAAAAATTGCCAAAAGGAAGCCCAGGCCTGAAGTGGGTTAATGTGGTCATCAGATAAATTTAAAGAAATCTACAGTGTTTTCTTGTTCCCTAACTGTTAATGCAGTGCTTAACAAAAGGCATCAGGAGTATATTAAAACTATCCATCATACCTGAAAGACATAATCAGTCGATGTCCGGTTTATTATGTACACCGCCTCATTCACGAAAATGGATCGCTTCTGTAGAGTGAAGTGGCTGTGGATTGCTATATAAAGCATGGTATGATCGTCGGTGCCAGGCATGGCGGGTCTGGTAGGCATGGTATGATCATCGGTACCAAGCATGGTGGGTCTGGTAGACTTGGTATGATCATCTGTGCCAGGCATGGTGGGTCTGGTAGGCATGGTACGATCGTCGGTGCTAGGCATGGTGGGTCTGGTAGGCATAGTACGATCGTCTGTGCCAGGCATGGCGGGTCTGGTAGGCATGGTATGATCGTCAGTGCCAGGCATGGTGGGTCTGGTAGGCATGGTACGATCGTCTGTGCCAGGCATGGCGGGTCTGGTAGGCATGGTATGATCATCGGTGCCAGGCATGGTGGGTCTGGTAGGCATGGTACGATCGTCTGTGCCAGGCATGGCAGGTCTGGTAGGCATGGTATGATCATCGGTTCCAGGCATTGTGGGTCTTGCAATAGGGAGGAGATGGGGCTGTTTGCAGCCTAAATGTACTACCGTCCAATCTGCAGAAACTGTGTGATGCCATTTCGTCAGCATCCCTGTGGAACTTTTCCGATACCTTCAGGCTGTTATAGAGGCAAGGGGGTGGTGCGACCATATACAAAATTGGTGTGCCTAATTAAATTTTAATTTAGATATCATACAACTTTAGAGTATGCAGCTCTGTTTTCAGTGGAAGATCACTGGATCACTGGATCACTGGAAGCAAAGGAGTCTGAAACCCGCGGGTAAGAAGGTTTACCTGGTATTTCAGTGACAAGCCAAGATTTCTCTAGTATGTTGCAGATTTAGAATTCGTTGAATGGTTTCAGGGACTGTGCTTTTCTATAGGTCTGATCATTTCGATGTGGAACCTGACGCTATTCTTTCACAAAGGAGGAACAAAAGAGTAAGATTGTGATGGGCATCTTGAAGGGTGGCTGTAAATAAAGAAAAACAAAGCAAACAGTGTGGTGTGACCCAGGGGTTTTCAATATAAAACACACTTTTTTCCTCACTTCACTCACCCGCTATGCTTTAAAAGGCATGCCATTCTGATGAATTCTTTAGCCTAATTATGAGATCTTGGCCGCATGTTTACAATCAGACTGCTGCGATAATTTAGGCCTCCTTGATATCAACATTCAGCTTAAAATGTCTTAATGAGTCAGAATGAAAACTGTGCTTATAGACAAATCCAGACATGCTGCTGGCTCAGGGAAGCCATTCCGCATATCAAGAGCCAAGGTTTTTGTTTTACTTTTAAAAACACACAGTAAATAGCATCAATACAGCCTTTGCTCAGACAGCCGGTTGGCTAAAAGAATTTTAAGACAATGCGATGCACCAACAGTCAGAGTTTTCTCCGACACGCTCATAAACAGTCAAATTGAAAAGCAGGCAATTGCCACGAAGCACTTACAGGAAGACATCTTTACTAGCAGTAAAAGAGCAAGAAGCAGGGCGTCGGCGCAGAAGCGGGTTATTGATTGTCCAATTACTGTCAAACTGTTGCTAAGTCACCACTGAAATGGATCTATATAACTTGGCCAAGTTTAAAGAAAACAAAAAATCAAAATAGAAAAAAACTTAAATGTCACCTTTTTTACTTCATCTGAAGAAATATTGACTGAGCGGGGGAAATAATGACTTCCGCTCGCGTTTGTCCAATGGCCTGATTTCCTTTGGTGCTTTGGTGCTCAAAGAAAAAGCCTTCTTTATGACAACCAGGCTGCAGCAAAGGCAGCCCCAGCCACATCACTCAAATTCTTCTTATTAGATGTTCCTAAAATAGACGCCTGACCAAGGTTGTCTTCAGGCACAGTGGTGGCACAGTGTAGGTTTCGTTTCTACATTGGCGTTGAACGATGTGTCCGCGATACGGCCCCTTTCCCAAACTCACAGCGATGAGCTGCTTGTAAAATGTGAAAGTAACATTAAATTGAGTAGAACATATTCAGTTTACAGTTATCCAGGGTGCATATTCAAGGAAATTATTTTTATTTTCTGGGCTTTCGGAAATCGATGGATGAGCAATTATGCTAAATGCTGACCTTTATTTGTCTAGCATATGTAGGCTGTAGATGCTTAATGAAATGCTGTGACTCAATGCAGCATTCAAGTGAACCTTGGAAAAGTGTAATTTCCAGATGTCTGTAATTTCCACAAGTACGTTGAAGTCAACTAAAATATCGATAAATCTGTACCTCCAAAAAAGCGAATCGAGTCGAGCATAAACTGGAAAATAACTTGCACACTATCCTCTCTTATACAAGTGTAGGCAACTATCAAGGATATGTTCTATGTTCATGCCATTAAACAGACTGAATGGGTATGATGAAATAAATAACTAAGTAGTCCTGATTGCCTGGACTGGTAATAGTCCTGAATGCCAGGATGAGAGAAAAAACACAAAGTAAAGACATTGTCTCATTTTTATTTAAAAATATAAAATGTCTTTATAAGTACATCAAAAACATATGTGTGCTACTACTACTACCACTAATACTAATTTTGTTAGCCAAGGGTTATGTAGTTTTTCACTGCCTTTAGAAAATCTCCCCCCACAGTCAAAAAAGTCTACATAAGATTATTCCTGCTAGAATTTGCCTAAGCTCCTGCGTCATATTGTACAATTATTTTTAAAAAACCAAAAAAAAAACCCAAAAAAAAACCACTCTCAACACTCTCAGACCTTCCAGATTTGGATCCCTGATTTTTTTTTTTTGGAAGTAGTTTTTGAGTAATTGAGAAAAATATGAATGCTGCTATGATTGTCATTAATATAAAATACATTAATATACACTCTGCCTGTTCTGAAAATCTGTACTTTGGCGTGGGCATTTCTGATCTTTTATATATTTTTCTCTCTCTCTCGCTGTCTAGTGGTCCTCAGAGATTCAGACCTGGGCTAATTAGGTGAAGACGTCCCCGGCACACTTATTCCTAGTTGTTAAAGTGCATTCTGAGATGAAGGACCACTCAGCTCTTCCACTGCAGGGTTCCATCAGCCGCATCTGAAAACACCTTGACCCATCTCCATCTCGCTCGTGCCTCTCATTTCAGAACTGCTGGCCCATTTGTGCCCGTGGTCTTGGACTGCTCACTTTAAGCACATCCCATACAAGACGGTTTGACGTGCTAGTGCTGAAATGACAAACTTTGAAAACATCCCACAACATTTGCCTGGTTTAGCTCCTGCATTCATTAATTAGAATTCCTGCAACATGACTTCCAAGATTAAAAGCGCTTCTCATTAAACTGTGTAGAGAGCTTGTCTCAGAGTAACATGGACACTTTGATATATTTCAGTTTGGGATTACCAAACTGAAATAGAGTCAATAGACAGAGGAATGTCTATTTATAGTTTTAAAGGTCAGAAATAAAATACCACATTGTGACTTCCTGCTCACTGCAATGCAGGCAATAAACGCGTCTTTGGAGAAACTGAGGAGACTGACAGTGTAACTTATCTTAAACAATCAGTGCTCTAACACTGTGTCATAACTGTTTTTTTTTCTCAGAACAATAATACATAAAAAGAATTAAAGGTCAATCAGGAGGAATTCACTTAGACTGTACAGTCTCAAAAGACAAGCCAGTTCAGTTTCTTATTACTGCCAGCCGGACAGAGGTAAACATTTCAAGCTATTATTTATCACAGCACAGTAAGTCTTGTCAACAAATGGGCATGTATGGACTGATAACCGTGAATGGAAGGTAACTTTATCCATTAAAGGTTCTAAAAGTATTTATCGGCATTTACTGTTATAAAATCACTTCATAAATCGACCTGGCTTTTCTCTTCAGCAAAACAATACACCTTCTAGTGAGCATAGCCCAGCAAAAAACCATCCACTGATAATTATTTCTGATTTAAGTGTCTCTGTTTAAAAATTAACTTTGCTTATAGATTCATCTTGGAATCTTGGTTTGGATGTCAAGAAGAATTTTATAGATTTAAAAAAATTCACTGAATTTGTTAAGTTTGTTCTTTTTAACTCTTTCCACCAGCTTACCCTAAACACCCTAAGATGTAAGGTATTTCATGTGCAAAATAGATAAGTATTTTCATTGCAATTTACGATTTAAATCAGTCAGCTAGCAAAATAAAAACTGATATTCTATATTCATGATGTACAATGTGCAATATATAATTACATTAATGAAGCCATTAGCATTTCATATACATGACTCATTATGCTTGCAGCGCAAATACTTCCATTTGTGTTTGTTTGACACTCTCCAAACAATAGGCAAACGAAAATGAATTACTAGGGATGCTAAGAAGGACACTTCAGGCTGCATTAATTATCCAATCACAGAGCCCTACTGTTTACGCCTGTACCCAGAACACACCTCCTGTTCGGAGGTGGGTGGGTTGTTCATTCAATAAGAGTAGGAAAACAAATAGCATGCAGCATGACTTCCAGTTTTGGTCTTGATGGGATTCTGCTCCCAGATACCGTGATAAATACATTATTTATTAAACGTTAATATTGTAATCTGATTCTTTACCCAGTCTAGAGGCTAAGAAAGGCTAAAAAAAGATTGAAATCAAAGGAATCACCGTCATCATCACTGTTCCAATCAGGCAAGGCCCCACGGTGCAGCTCACAGGAGTTCAAGCTGTAATAGCATGTCCTAGCCATAATTCAACAAGCACCTAGAGACAACTTCAAGAGAATCTCCAAGAGAAAGTCCAGCAGCTTCGGAAAATTAGGAAATGGTTTCAGACACAGAAATGTTGGTCTGATTTGTGAAGATAGGGACAACTCGACATAATTAACCTCCACAGGCGTCCAATGGTGGTTCGCACATCGATTATGTAGCCATGTTACCCCAACCAGGGCAAAGCATCCACTTTCGTATTCCACCTTGTAAATGAGAACCACAGAGACATTAGATCTAGAGCCCTCCACCTCCTGTCTTTAAAATTTCAGCCGGCCAATCAGAGGTTAATTGGTCCTGTGACATTATGGGGATTGAATTTGTTTCCATACTGAACAGATCTGCAGGAAATGGAAACTAAATTCAAGGTTAAACCTTTGAAAACTTCTTCGATAATGACAGTTAGAGACCCCTTAACAAAGAGAAGTGGATCTCCTTTGTGCCCCAATTTCTGTCGAGGAGCTTGAGCAGGCAAAGCCAGTGATGAACAAAGGGAAATTTGCAAGTCTCGACAGCACTTCTCCCGAGTGATACATTGTGGACCCTCCGTTATATGACATGAATACATGAATACGACTATAGTCTCCTCTACTTCTGAAAATCCCATTGCTCAATTTTGTTTGATTATGAGGGGTCTGCACTCATGGCTGGACTTTCAGAATCACTATGATTCCCTGAGATCTTCTTCTTTTCTCCTTTTTTTTTTTAGACTTACTGCTTGTTTCAGCTCTGCTTGCCTGTGGGGTGCCGGGGGGAGTCACCACTAGATTCACACCCACTGTACGTGACACCATGTATTACTGAGAAAACTGGAGGTTTGGTTTCTGCACTTCACCGCACAGATGGTGGGTTATAAACTCCCAGGCCCTGATGCTGCGCCGAGATCAGATTGCTCATCTGTGGAAAAGAATATTGAAAGGACGTGGTACGGGGCAACGATCAGCTCTCCTTGAGGAATCTGTACCACCAATTTGCACTACAAAATGGTTGGCAGATTATACCTTATCCCTAGAAAACCAGGTCACTCCCAGTCCACTTCTCACATTGTGTTCCACGGCACAATGTTTTTTTTTGGTTAAAAAAAATCTTGTCCCGTACACCCCAGAGGATATATCATTTTTCAGACCTTTCAGACAACAACGGACACACCAAGCCGTCATAATGTTAGCAGGCTGTATAGCAGCAAAGAGATTGTTGGTAGAAAGGTGTAGACCCCCCTCTCTCCTTCCCCTGGTTCCTCCTCAGTTTTTTGGATCTCGATCACATTGAAACATCCATTGCGTGGGTCGAATGTGCTTAGGGAGAAGAGCGTGGGGAAGTGGAAGGAGGTGTCCCGAAGATAGCACATAGCTTTGAAGTATGTGAAAAACAAAAAACTGAATTTGCCAAAGATATTTAATCACTCCATAAGTGGATATTCCATAAGTGTTTAATATCTGACTCTCGCGACTGAGAGACTTCGCATATACGCTGGCTCTGTTTGTGATCTATTTCAGTCACACAGGTTTTCTCAGACGTGCATTACAGAATTACAACAACGTCACAAATGAATACAGGTACAGAAGCAAAATAACTCTAAAATTCTGTTAAACAAAAAACATTAACCAAGACAAACAAAATAGTTCAACATAAGTTTAGAAATAAAAGGGGGAGAGGGGAAACAGATAGAGGAGCAATGTAGGAAGGCTTGACATTGAATAAAAAGTATTGCCAAGATTGATAAAAAATGCATGCATAGGGATTAATTTCTCAGCGGGATCATTATCCCTGGATCATCTGAATAAAACAAAATAGGAACGTTTCATCATAGGGACTGACACAGTGCTGACACAGGGTACTCAATTTTTGTCAAAGAAATTTAAATCCAGCCTAGAATATGTATGATGTACATGAGATTTAAAAAAAAAAAAAAAAATTACTTTGAGTTGGGGAAATAAGGAACCCCAAGGGTCAGGAAAGTGGCAAGTCACTTCTGTTAGTTTAGACCTAAAATTTGAGGACGAATCTACCGAAGGGTTTAAGTCACCATTTATATCACTTACCAAAGTACTAAATGATTTGAATATATATATATCAGGTAATAGTGCAGAGTTGAGTAAAGAACTGGCTGTCGTCCCAGTTTGGGGCATGCACATTTGCCAAAATGGGATTAGTCTGCCAGTCATTATTACAGACTATTCTGTGAGCCAAAACCTGAGCTGAAGTGAAGGCAAAAGACTTCTGAATAAATATTGTAATACTGCTCACGTTGCCCTTAAACTGGAAGTGAAATAGATGACCTACCCACCCAAATTTGTTGCAGGTCACTGATTTTCAAATGAGTTTCCTGTAGGAAAGCTTTATACTGCTGGGGATGGGACAGTTCCTTTTATTTCAGCTGAGTTAACCCTTTCACACTGATTACACTGTGGAGGAAATAACATAGGAATACACTCAAAACCAAACACAGCACAGAGCAATGACAGAACAAGCTCGTAAGTGCACTCACTACTATACCCGGTAATTGCATTGTATAAAAAAGGCCAAATAAATTTAAGAAATAAACAAATGGTTTATTTTGTTTACCGTTCAAATTTGGGATTATTTGCCGATTGGTCTGTGGTCTGTTTACATTTACACAGTCCTTATTCAGATCGGTTTTTTTTTGTTTGTTAAAAAAATCTACTTTGTGTAGCAAAACCTGATATTTAAAAAAAAGTTTTTTTAGTGATGCAAATACAAATATGCATATCATTTGCATGTGTTTGTATCATTGATTTTGACACAACACCATCTATTTACAATTTATTATTTAATAATAATAATAATAATAATAATAATAATAAACAATAACAATGGTCATCATATTAATAATGATTAATAAATAAAGAAAAGGGTACGTTACATTTTCCCACGTTACAATTGTGTTTTTACAAGCTAAACTCATCCAATCCTGAGTTGCTGTCCCCTTAGCTCTGTGGATCCGCGCATTAGAGAGGTCCATAAAAATAATGTCCAAAAAGCAGTGGACTCACTTAGGGACAGGGAGAACGAAGAGGGGTTGCCAGCAGAGCTAGCTGTTAAACCAGCCAGTTTCTTTTTCCAAGTCAGTCAGGGAGACGAATCATCACATAACGATAAGACTAAAGGAGAGCATGAGATGGTCGCCGTGGTGATGTCTTAAAGAATAGAGGATGCAATTATCCAAACCTGGCAACATCAGGACAGTCCCAAAACACATGTAGCAATGTCATAATAGAACCCTGAGAACAAGGCAGACATGCAGCAGTGGGAATGGTTTTTTTCAGAAATTATCTTACAGGATATTAAATATGATCTTTTCATGAGGTTAAAACGCTAGGGATGATTAGGGTTCCTAAAGGCCCACTTCAGATTACTTCATTATGTCTCCCATGAAATGTCGTACTTTGAATGTCTCTAACCTATGTAATTTGGATTAAAATAGTGTGGTAAGTGGCCTTTAACAGAACTGAATATAGGTGTCCAACACCCTATTCCGAGCTCATTTAACTTATATATATATATATATATATACTTGTATACCTGAACCCCAGTGACAAATTTCTGGGGACTGCTTGGGTTATACTTATTGCCTGCTGTATGTACAGAGAAATGCCCAGCCGATTAAGGCTTGTTACAGTGTGGGTGCGTGGGCGATCACTTAATAGACTGATTGCACTTGTTTCCATTCAGGCCTCCCGCTGCAGAGGGCTTGAGCCAGATGGTGTCAGGGAATGGGCAGGGAAGGATATGACGCTGTCCAAGGCGCGTAAAGGGTCGCCTGCCGCCAAGGATGATTCCAGTCCTACTGCAGAACTAGTGTGTCTGGTGCATTAGAGTGGTATGTCTTAGAGTGGGCAAGCTGTATTCATAATGTGAATTATGTAGGTATTGTTAGGTAATTGTGGGTAATCATTTGTTTAAAAATCGTCATACCTGTATCTCTGTCGTCTGATGATCTGCGGTGTGGTTTCAGAGTAGATGCATAATAGTTGTAGGTCATCAGAGACGGCCCATGACAAATAATTGCTAGCTACCTAGCAATAACTATTTCAAACGTGTTAGATAGGCTAGTTTAATTTGCAGCGAGCTAATATTATCTAATTACCTTTCCACACACAATAACTTCTCGTTCTATGGATGTCATCCTGCCAACAGGCTCCACTCATTGAAAAACCTTTAGCTAGCAAGAAAGCTAGCTAGTTAATGATGGTAGCCTCCCAAAACACAACTCTGATTCAAAAGTAACAGAGAGAAACTTACAGTGCATTAGTCATCTTAAATATATTTGTTGTACCTCACTGATATACGTAATGTTCGCTAACTCAGTAGCCTTGGAGATTGAAGTAAATACGGCTTTCCTGGTCAGTTATTTTACGTCCCTAAAGTCCCAGAAAGGCTTGAAATGAGCTCCCAGAAACTAAAATATTCAAGACTCCCTACTAAACGTTCCTGCGTTCCTGCGTACTCTGCAAATTTGAATTTAGCTAATGCTTTTATCCAATGGGACTTCAAATGGGACTTCAAATTATGCAATTTACTGAAGCAATTCAGGTTATGCCACTTGCTCCGGGATACCACAGCAGAAGCCTCTGGAGTCCAGAGCCCTCAACCTTCCACTCACAAGTGCAGACCTTCAACCATCACACCATCTGCTGCACCGTGTTACCGGCACTATTTGTGATTTTGCGTCTGCGCTGCAGCTTGCCTTTTCACTATTGTTATGCTCTGAAATGCATTTTTTTGGCAATGGTGTCATTCAACGACGACTTTAAGTGAGAGGATTCATTCTCTGATTACCATGGCCTTAATCAAAATTGCACTCTATTTTCATAATGACCATGGTAGACATATACAGCATCCATCTGTCTCTGAAAAATAACTAAAAATTATTTGGCTGTGTGCCCCTAATGGCAGCCACAATCGAATATAATTTAGTCTCTTCAAAGTACTAAAGTGCAGCATCCTACACACACCCTCTAATTAAGGTCCTATTAGATGTTAGAGCAGTATTTACTGGGAAAAGGGAATTCAATGGTTTGTGTAGCATTGGTGATGAAGACAATGTAAAAAATTACCTTACCTTATGAAATGCTTTTTTTGAGTCTTGGTAGCTGAAGAATATATAAAGTTGGTTAGAGATGTGCCTTAAGATGTCGCATAAGTGTCCTTCGGTTCAATGTAGGCGAGCGATTAAGTTATGCTGCCATAGACACTGAAGGCTCACGGGAATAACTCCATCTCTCACTTCATGACAGCACAGGATTATTGTGTCAACTTAAATCTCAGCACAAGTGACCACTTTGCATGATGCAAATTCTTTTGAAAAATGAATATACATTTTTGTTTATGTATTTGTAAAAGAATCAGTCAATATCATACTGTTTAGTCCTGCAGCAGATCGCGTTACATTCCCACAAACACACCAGACAGATAAACTAGCCAGCCAGTCTGCACCACCCTCGATTATGGGGCAAGGGAATTATAGAAGTGTATAGTAGATGTACATTCTATTATATTAGTTTAAATGCCAGAAGTAGTTTGATTATTTTCTTTGGACATGAAAGGCATTTGCACACAATGGAAAAAAAATTGGCAACACAACCAGCCTCCTTTTAAAACTTGTATTTAAGGAACAGTACATTCTACAATTTAAAACACGAATATTAGTCATAGCCAACCATAGGTCTGCCACCGTTGAAACTTTTCACATTTCACCCCGTGTAATTTGTCAGTTTCTGCCATTAAAACACAAAAAAAACAATGCAGTTGTAAAGAACTATTCCTAGTTCACTGGCCTCTGTGTATACAACAAAGAGCTGCTTGAAATCTGCTGTGGCATTAATTAGCACATTTTCCAATTGCTCAAATGACACACATTCCTCTGCTAAACTTTTGTTGACCTCTATAATATTTTCTGGTTATTAAGTATAGTAAGCATTGGTTCGATAATGTTATCCAAATAAATGTGGAATGTAATTATGTACTCATAGGGTATTAAATTGTTGGCATTGTTGAGGGCCAGATGGAAAATTTCAAGATCTGAAGACCATGCTGAGGTCGATTTGAAGGATGCAGATTCTTCAGTTTCACTACTGTTATCATATTTTTCATGAATCTTTCCTTTTCCCTGTGGGGAAGAATTATAGCTCATTTAAGCCCGTTATTGACTATAGATATATACTTCTAAATGTATAGCAGTGCCATGCAGTGCAGTTTGGGGGTATCACTTCTACTATCACTGCTACTGCCTCGACAATGTCTTTGCCCCAGACAAACTTTTTGCGACACGTTTTGAAGTCAGCTATCAGGCCTACATAGCTTACTTGTTGGGCAAAGTAACCAAATATTGCATTGCCAGTTAAAAATAGCTTTCCAGCATTTCACTGACATGTGACATTAGGCAACATTTGACTGATAATAAAACTGAATGATCTCTTTGAACAAGATCAAATTTTCTGTTGAAAGAAAGCCTTGAAAATGGGTTAGCAATGAAATATGCGACTACATCATGCGACTACATCATCATCAGTGGCTCAACCAGTTGCTATTTTCCACTGGTCTCAAGCAGAAGACATCAACTTAAAAGTATGTTAGCTCTGACATTAGCAAATCTGACACAAATGCAATCTGATCAGTAACAGAATACTGACAGGCAACCCAAAACCTTCTCCAAGTCACCCAGAAGGTGCAGACCCCCAGGGAAGCTGACATATCTGATATCTCAATCATGATTAAGAAAAAATAAATGCATATTTTATTGTTATAATTTAGACATTGTAAGAATTTTTTAATTATAATTATAATTATATAAAATGTGAGATGTACCTGATGTAAAAACTACACAAAGCTAGTAACTATTCTGCACACTGGTTTTACTCTGGCAATGCAGCACAACAGGGCTTTATTCCAGGACTAGTGGATGCTGGGGAAAAAAATGTAATTGTACTGTCTTCCTCTGTTTTATTCTTTATATAGGCCTGCTTAATTTACCAAACTTGGGTACCTCCATATTCTCAAATTGTCTCAATTCTTTCTCTGCAGTGTGTTTAATGAGTTTACCACAATAATTTTATAACAATACATGATAGCTATCTTTTTTTTACAACCTCATTATATGAGGAACAATTAATTGGATATGCTTTGCCTAGACCTGGGTGGCGATGAGTAGGCACAAGGAAGTTGTTTTAATACCAGGGATGGAGATGGAGTGTACTTGCAGTGGACTCAGGTGTCTTGCTCACATCAGACACTTTTAAAAATCGAATCAGC
>JAOVYW010000852.1:0-17020 GCA_025775045.1 Hiodon tergisus | reverse complement strand
CACACACACACACACACACACACACACACACACACACACACACACACACACACACACACACACACACACAATACTCACAGTTCTACACACAAGAGCGTTATAGGGACAAAAACTTGAAAAATTCCTTGAGAATAAACCTGAAACAATATTGTGAGATGTGGTAACCATGTTATCAGCGGAATAATTGACTCCGGCCTGCTTTCACACCGTGACCGCATTATCACCTCAGGGTATGCATTAATTTTCAAGAATTCAACGGCCCGTCGTCAGTTATTCCTTACGCAAGCACACCCAGCTCCCACGGTACACCAGTGTGCCGCGGCACACCATTTGAGAATCACTGTCCTACAGTAGTGTGTAAAGTAGATGAAAAACAATGTTAGAGTCCACTGCAGTGGACTATTATTATATTGTTATAACTATTATTATTTCATGTGAAATTAAAGGACACTGCTCTGAAAACTCACCAAGCTATTCAATAGATATTTACTTACTATAAACACTATCAAACCTGATACCACACATTTACACACTTACCTTAATTTTTTCCATAAAATGCGCTTGTTTTAATTTTTAATTTTCATGAACAGAAAAGTACATGTTGCCATTGTCCCACTCCCACAAATGTGAAATCATTAGAAAGGCCAGGATTTTCTCTCATGTGGACAACAGGAATAAACACAGTGGCGTGCATGAGTGTAAATAACAAACCTCTAACCGATATGCTCTACAGTAGACAAAAACGAATAGCTGGGTCTTAGGAGGCTACATTTGTGTAGATGTAAGTGGTGCTTGTAATTTACTGTAATTTCTCATCTTTCCACACAAAATGTAAAACGCCAGTTTTGTTCCATTTTTTGACATGCTTGTTTTGACGAAGGGATTTGAGGAAGATGATGAAGAAGAGGGACAAAATGAGAGAGGGATTGTTCAGCCTTTAGTGACCACTCATGGTGTGGGATATTGGTCCGAACAAAGAAAAAGGTAAAATTACACATTTATCTACGTTTGAAATAAGTTGTGGTGAGATCATTGTGTGCTATTGTTAGAGTTAGTAAGCCACAGATCGCACGCAGAAGGGTCTTTGTTAAACCAGGTGGAGTTTAGAACTGCACGGCTTTCTAAAACTGCAGTAGGTTAACGTGAAACATTTGAAGATTTACACTGAGCTAACGTGAAGAAGTTTAAGACAAACGGATGAAGGAATGTCATAGTCTAAGCCTTGGAGAGCTTTCAGAGGTGTCTTTGTGGGAGTTCGCTTTGCGTATTTTTGGGTTAGAGTTCGCTTTGTGCTTCGCTTTGGGCAGCCCATTATACAGCCGAAAGAATATGCAAACACTAAAGGGAACAGATCCCCTTGCTTCCTGGAATTAGTAGCCGCTTTTAGGGTAAGCCGCCTCCGACTTCAGTACCAGGTACTGTGGAAAGCCTAGTCTCAGCCAAGTACCATCTCCTTTTGTTCAGAGTCCTGGAGGCACTGTTGCAAAAGAAATTAGTGAATTTGTCTCTTTTCAGAGCCTGGGGCTAGGCCTGAAAGAGAGCATTGTTATTTATCGTAATTGCCGATACCTATATTATAATATTTCACGTAATTTCCTTTCATTTAAGAGCTGTGTCTTTCCTTAGAGCACAGCTGAATGGCAGAGGCAGGAAGTCTGTTCTCTGCTTTAAAGGAACAATCTGGTTTATGACCTGCTAATGGCACTCTGCAAACTCATGTAAAAATTCTTCATATGGGCCAGGTGGTCTATAAATATTTCATAGTGATATATTTTTTACGATACATTTTTATATCTTGCTTTGGCAGTCCCAGTGGAGCAATGATTTTAATATGGATTTTCAGCTTCTGACATGGAGATAATCTAAAAAAATTAATTTAGTAATACTGAGGTACGCGAGTGATGGGGGTGGCCAAGACTTTGTATTTCAGCCTCCAGCCTGTCTGGTATGCACATGCCCAAGGACTGTATGATGCTATAGAGAAGGCCTCTGTGGACCATGGCATTGAAGGTTGGAAGGAAAAGCTAGTTGGAGTGGCTTGTGATGGAGCTGCTGTCAATCTTGGGGGGGGAAAAACAGTGTGGTCACCCGAATTAGACAGCATTCAGAATGTGTTGTTTTGGTGCACTGCATAGCACATCGCTTGGAGCTGGCAGTTGTAGAAGTAATGAAAGAAATCCGTCTGCTTGAGGTGGTGAAAGACGTGCTGAGAAAAATACTCGAACACTATCACTATTCCCCTAAAGCATTGCGAGAAGTCAGAGAGATTGCGTCATCATTGGGCTCAAAAGTCCTAAAACCCAAAAGGGTAGATGGCACACGATGGACCCCGCATTTGCAACGTGCTCTGGAGGTCCTTACAACATCATACGAGATCCTTCTTGCATACTTTGAGCATGTCTCAGAGACTAGTCCTGGCCAGGCAACAGCTGAAGTGAGGGGGAGGGCCGTCTTTTTGAGAGACCACCTGAGAGACTACAGATTTGTCAGTTTTTGCCATTTTCTTAGAGATGTCCTGAATGTCATTTCCAATCTAAGCCTCTGCTTTCAGAAGGACACTCTCACAGTTAATGGGTATGTTGGATGCACTGGAAACAGCAAATCTGAAGTTGATTGCCCTAACACAGTCACCTGGAAGGCACCTCTCAGAATTCACCGCTGACATTCAGCGAGAACCGAATGGGCAAGCCACATTCAGAGGTGTTGAGTTGACACATGTTCAGACGGGTGACGACAACAACACATAAAATCAAGTGATTGATGTAGTAATGGAGCATATTAACAAAAGGAATGATAGTGATGGACAGTTTTCAACGGTCTTGAGGGCTGCAAGGGTCTTCGATGTAAACTAGTGGCCAAGAGATAAAGTAGAGCTTGCTGCACACGGAGGGAAGGAAATCAAGTGTCTGTGGGGGCACTTTACACATTTTGAGCTTGTACAATGTTGTACTGGCTCTACCAGTATCTTCGGCAGTGTGTGAGCGGGGATTCAGCTGTCTCGCCAGAATCAAGACAGACTGGCTATCATCTCTGAGTGTGGAGATGACGGATAAACTTATGCTTGGTTCCCTTGAGGAACCAAAACTCCTGGACTTTTGTGCTGAGGGGCCTATCTTTTGGTGGACTTCCACTCAGAGAACAAGGAGACCAAGATTCGATAATGAGATATCAGATGACGATGACAATCTACATTTTTTGTAATTGTTTCTACACTAGGTTCTAGGTTCAGAGTTACATAATTGTTGTAGGCCTTGTTTTCATATTGTTAATGGTGCAGGAGTTGTTCCAGCTCTCCTGAGCCTCTGTTACACACACACACACACACACACACACACACACACACACACACACACACACGCACACACCATTGTTGCTTTCCTTATGTCCCCTTTTTGACATTGTCCTGTTATCGCATTTCCCATTTCTGTTATGAAATGTGCAAGGTGAAATAAATTCAAATTTGTGTCCAAAGACTAAATAGTGTTATCATTATTATGGTACACAAACAATGACAACTCAGAATAAAAGGCTGTTAATGATGGCAACCATTTGGTAGGCTTTGGCAACCAAAAGCTCATGCCTGGTTGCCAAGTTGGCAACCACTCTTAAAAGTTAATGTTGAGCCCTGGAAGTAAAGAAATGACCAACACATCCTTTGTTTAAACTTCTTACTGGAGGTCAGCCACCAACGACAGACTGTCAGATTCCCCTGATTCACTGTACCTGAATCATGTGAATCATTGCATATTGTTAATATTATTGAAATAATCGTGACAACTGATTGACAACTGAAAAAAGTACATTTGTTTACCCCAGCATAAATGAAATATACGTGGACGAGATATATCTCAAATAAGATATACGTGGAACTGGATTGTTGCCAAATGTTTTTGATATACAACCTAATGTCTGGCTGCTTAAGTTTGGGTAAAAAGTAATTTATCTATTGAGTGCTTTGGATTGAGTATGTTGTTTTTTGTGTGTTGCCAGTTTATCCTGCTGATGTACCTATTGAGCTATGTGGGAGTCCTCTGCAATGGCCTCACTCTCCTTATAATTGGTGAGATCCTGCTGATAAACTTCAAATCAGACAGTGTTTGTTCACTCTTTCTAGTCCCTTCTATTTGCTCTGAGACTGTATGAAGTCATTCTACTTTCATCCACATAAACCTACTTTTATTGCTTCGATTTAGTCATACCTACATGATGTACATTACAAATATGGGAAAATGACTAGTCAGTGTTGCAACATTTATTATAATAATGTTTCTTCATCCGTCAGGTGTAATTTCTATGTTTTCACTCCCTCTTTTCTACAGACAGCATCAGGTAAGACTCTTACCCTCTACGTTTTCATTAAATGTTTTTATTACGCAAACTACGTCAGCTAGCTCGTCCAAAAGTCTCTTAGTAGCTTACTTCATTGAGAGATTGTTTTGTAATTCACTTCAGTCAATACTGACACCCTTTTCTTTATGTCAGCCAGAGAAACCTCCGCAGTCCAGTTTGCTGCATTGTCTTTTTTAGTTTCCGGTTAAACTCTGTCACAGACTAATAGTTCTGTGGCAGATTTATTTAAAGATACATTTAAGATACCAAGTATTGATTACCTCTTGTTCAGTAGGAATTCACTTCGCTAGCTTGTTAGCAGTCAGTAATGAAACTTAGGTTACCAAGCTAGCAAGCATTGGGGTTCCACGGCAGAACATGTGAGCACATTTTAAAATGATCACTTAGTATTAGTTATGCTCCCTATACCAATATCCTAGGACATGTCAGGCCGATTCGGAAAATTCAGCTTAGTTTAAGCTAGCTGACAATATAACGTTAAAAACACCATAAAATAAATTTTATATGATGCATCACTTTGATAAAGACTCCCATCTTTATTGAGTCAGAATGGTTTTTACTTTCTAGAATGAGCAGATACTTGGCAAGTCTTAATGTTAGCAGACATACCTGTTTTAATCAGGGCCAGAAATTTGGATGGCACAACTATTAGAATTATAGCATCACCAAAAAAACTATGACCATGAGGCATCCATTTTTTTTTTTTTTGCCCACAACTCATCCAGGATAGACTAACTAAGGACAGCAATTTCACCTCTTCAGGTGAAATTCCACAAGAGTAGAATCAGTGCCTTCACCAGATCAATATGAGACACAGACCCCGGAAACAGGGCTAAAAGGTTATCATGTTAGTTAACAGGCACAGAGACAGACAGCCTCCACACAGCTCATGGCAGGGTCACTCAAACAACGAGAAGATGACGTCTGGGTCTTTGTCGTTTCAGTGTTGATTAGCCCTAACTTGACTAACTCAAGTTGTCTAAGTTGCAACTCTAACTTGGCTTGCTCACTGGATTAAGTTCAGTTTATTTACTGTTCCTTTTCCAGCTCTACATGCTGCTTGACTTTTTTTGTGCCAATTGCAACATAAGCAACTCCCTTTGCTGTTTGATAGTTAAGCCAATGCTAAGCATAGGCAAAACTGGTGGAACTGACACGCCAGGACCAGGAGACGACAGTTCATTAACACCAAGCTTAAGTATAGGGTGGGCCTACTAAGAGGGATGAGAGTAAGGAAAGGTTTTTGCATCTGAAAATTCTATGGCCAAATTCCACACCAATGCCGACCTCCGTTTCATTAATTACAGACAGAAATCAAGCTTGCTAATTTCATTCATGCCAAGCAAACAGTAGTAGGTACATGGTTGACACTTAGACATGCATGCTTGATAAAAGATATTTTCATATGTTATAAAATAAATTAATATTGAATATATGAATAATATTTTATGAGAGGTATATGTATGTGAGGTATATGTGAATTAAGATTAACTTACCTTTCTACTTAAGTATGCAAAAAAAAATACTTCTTATAATAAAATAACAAATTAAACCAGCCATTGCCTACAGCAATTTTATTGAAAATGGAGTTTTCCAAGAGGAATTTTAGAGAATTTCTACTCAAAGCCTCCTGCAGCTTTGTTTTGACAGCTAACACAATAAGTCATATTTCACCACTTAACTATTAGTCGGTGATTGACCTGGAACGAAAAAACACGATGCAGCAAATTTAGTGGGCTAAAAAAATGCTTCTTCGACTGGTGTTAAGGAAGGGTGTCAGTATTGACTTTAAGTAAATTGTAAGTCAATCTATCAATGTAGTAGGCTATCAACAGACTTTTAGAATAAGAAAAAAAAACCTGTGTTAGCTAGCAAGCTATTCTTAATTTTATTTTTCAGACCGTTATAAATTTGACCAGGACTATATTCCTGGGATGTAAATTCAAATGAATTAGCTTCATAAATAAAACGATATTTTTTATGAAAATGTTTTAAAAAAGTAATAATCCAAGAGACTACCTCTTGAAATGTGCTGAAATTGATGTGCTGTCGAGTTGTGGAGCTCTATATGCCAAGATAAATTGATAATATCCAGATTATTATCAGTTATTACTTTGGAGCTCAGCGATCTAATATTCAGTATACCTACTTTTACCATTTTCTTATCACAGGGTGATTTATCCAAATCTTTACTGTTACATGTAATGGTGATTAGATGTCCTGTACAAGCCCCTTTGGTTCATAACAAAACAGATTTCTTAGCAACGCAGAGCAAATTAACCTGACAAGTACTGTAACTGACATCACCTAGTAGTAATACATTTGAATATATATTTGACTAGTCGAAGAGTCCAGACATCAGTACAAGAGTGTCTTCTACCTGGCAAGTACTTTCATCTGTCAGCTAGGTCTAATCAGACTATTGGATATGTTTTTGGACAAGAGGGCCTCTCCAACTCCAAGTCTCTTTCCCCAAAGTGTGTTCCAATTATCTATAAAGGTTGCACTGATGCTCACCAGTCATTCAACCAGCGATTTAGCAGCAAAAGTATGCTGTAAACTTTGTTGCCTCTGAAGGTTGGGGTGGGGCCAGGGAAAATTACTGTCAGACTTAATTTCTTTGTAGTTTTGCACATCGAAGCAATATTATTTTTTAGAACTTGAAATCTTGAAATCTCTTCAATTTCTGTGTAGCTATTTCAGAGAAGCGTAAAAAGGAGGCAGGGATAGATTGGCTTGAAGCAGTCTGACGATTAAGTTGCTGAGGGGTGTGTCAAGAAGGGGCATAACTGACTCTAGCAGGCGTGACGATGGACTTGAGGTCTGGGTTGAGGTCTGGAGATTATAACCAAAAATGATAGACTTAAACCACTCATAATAAATAAATACAAAATTGAATGTAACTGTATCGTAATGTAGTTCACTTGCTAATATAAGATTTTGTCTGATGGCTTCAGAACTTTATTTTTCTCTTTCTTAACAAATTTAGCAGGTAAAAATTACATATGCCATTTTATTAATTTAATAAACATTGGCTCTTGCGCTTTGTGGGTGAAATGGAAAAACATCGGCAAAGCTAGAATGAAACTTCAAATTGTATGCTACTGGTAATACCACCCGACCACTGCTACTCTATGTGCACAAGAGAGCACTTGAATACAGCCCAAGCTCCCACTTTCACAATGCACTGCAGAGCCAAGTGCTGAGATCCCAGCAGTTTGCCATAAAATCAGAAACACAGTCTTGCACTTAGCCAAGCTGAGAGGGAACACCGGCTCCGTCATCAACACAGCCTCTTTACAAAATCTCTTTACAAAAACCAGTGGAGAAAATAAATGATCCAGTAAACAAGCTGAAGTGATTTACGCCCCCCCCCCCCACCACCCCCTCAACATCTACAGCAATGTAGTGGAGAGAGTCAGCAGCTTCAGGTTCTTTTGGGGTCATCATCAGCGAGGACCTGACCTGGTCTCACCACACCAACACCGTCATTAAGGCGACCAGATAGAGACTCTTCTTCCTCCGCCATCTGAGGACGTTCAGCTTGAACTCTGGAATACTCACCACCTTTTACTGGTGCACCATTGAGAATATCCTGATTAGATGTATTACCATCTGGTATGGCAAATGCACCGCCCACGATTGTGAGGCTCTACAGCAGTTGACCAGAATGACACATCACCTGGAAAAATCTTCCCGCGATGCAGGACCTCTACACCAAGCGAAGTAAAAAAAGAAAAAGGCACTTACATCAAAAACAAACAGGTTCCAGGACAGTTTTTTTTTCCTCAAGAAATAAGACTGTTGATCACCCCTACCCTCCAGTTAAAGAAAGACTTGCACTGCACTTAGCCTACACTTAGCCACTTCGTGTAAATTTATATATTTTTTATGTATATTTAGAAATGTTTAATTATTTTTCAGAGTTGTATATTTTCATCTCCTATGCCTGCGTTGTTGAGGAAGTCTGGAAACCAAGAATTTAACTGGCACCAACCTGTTACTGTGCATATGACAAAAAACTTGAACTGAACTTAACTCAACTGCTGCAGCCCACAGAAAGACCACACACTGGCAAAAAAAAAACCTGCTTCACTACAGAGTGACAAATACCAAGCCAGCAAAGACCGAGCCACAGACTGGAGGTGAAGACGGGAAGCCCAAGAGGAAAGACTATGGGCGGTGTGAGCTGAGAGAAGTGGAGGACAGCTACATGTCTTGCTGTACTGCCCCAAATACATCACACCAACAGAGACAAACTCCCAAACACTCTCCAATCTGATTCTAGATTTCAGTTCTCTGAGTAACCAGAAAAAAACATCCATTAGCAATGATTTAATCTTTTGACCTGGTTTGTTAGAAATCCCAGTTGCCTTCATGTAGTTGGTGCAGAGTATGGATGTGTTTAATTCACTGAGATTGTTTTTTTTTGACAGGAGAGGATTTACAGGAATGTGAAGGCAGTGAAGGCTTTGACAAACAAAGTCAGAGATTCGTAAGTATGTCCCTCTTGTGGAAAACAACACTTTTCATTTTTCTGAAATTATTATGAGAACATATAACCATAAAATAGTTCAAAGAAAAATAAGACGTATGTTAGAAGAAATTCTGAACATTTAAAAACAATAAGTGAAAAACTATTTGCTCATATAATGATGCAAGTTAAGCAAGATATATTAGCAACATATATGTTGCATCGTAGGGCTGTCATCAGCAAACACTGTTGCATTTAAATGCTTTAACCATGTTTTACATTTTGTTACTGTGCTTTGTTAAAATTTCTACTGTGATGTACGTGTTTGAACAAAACCCTGATATTACATCATCGTAATACTTTTAAAATACTTTTCTTTAAATTTCAACAGAATTCACCAGGTGTTTCAAGGGGCCAAAACGAGTCCAGCTCCTTCTCCCGTATCTATTCCCAAAGGAAAAGCTAAAACAAAATGATGGGAAAGATGAGAAGTAAGCCAAGTTGGTGAGGGAGAAGAGAGCCTAAAGGCTAAAGTCACTCGTGTCTTATTGTTAAGTCTCTGCTTATTAGTTAGAAGCTAGTGTTGAGGGATACTACCTTATGAGAATTTGGAGAGAGCAGTCTTTTCTTTAACTTTTGCGATTAAATAACACAAGGGAGAATTTGTCGTTTTTGGTTCCCAGTACTTTACACGTGTAATATGAAATATCATTAATCCACCCACACAGTGTGCAATCGGTTAAAATTTTGAGAGTACAATTTTTTGGAAACACATTTTCCCTTATTAACATATTGTCAGAGAAGGGAAGAGAAGGGTTTTGTAATATTACAATTCCTGGTAAATCGTCTGTACTTTTGTTTGTAAATAAATAATGTTTACATTAAAATTATGGGAGTTGTAAATTCAAACAGGATGTCATTTCCGAGTTCTAGAGTTTTTTTAAGAGTTCTTTTTCATTTGATAGGGTGATACTGGATTTCTGAGCCTGAAAAGTCCGTCTATGCTGGTCAGATCAGCTCATAAATCAGATATGTGTATTCTTTTTTCTAATTTGAGTTAAAATTTTTGGTATCTGGTAAGAAAACACATTTCTAATGGCATTCTAATGGCTGTATAATAGGTTTAACAGAGGTAAAGGATAGAAAACAATTTACACTTCATAACTTACTGAGCTTAAATGTTTAGCTCTAATACCCTGACAACCTGGTCAGGAGCAGTGAGTCTCTTGCTGCCTCTACAGGCTATTGTTTATATTCTTCTGATAAGAGATGCCTAGGTGGTAATGACTCATCAGGGCTGCCCTGTTTTGCATGACTGACAAGAGGCCACATAATTGATCCCAGCACACATCTCTGTATAACTGCTCTCCTCTTGTACAAGAAGTATTAAAAGCTTTTTCTAACAAATGTCTCAACAAAAAATCCTTCCTTTTTGCCTCTCATAAAAAATCTGGATCGAAACTTATTATCTAACAAAACTGAGGTAGAATCTTTCACAGAGAATAAAACACAATAGTTTATCTAAAACATCATAAGCACCAATTGAAGAAAAAAATACTTTCTCTCTGTTTAGGAGGAAAGCTTCAGCCAGAGCCTGGATTTATTACAAGCAAACAAAACATACAAATCATTCCGGAATGGAGAGATGGTTACAGTAGAGTTCCATAACCGAAGCATCTCTGATGCATACAGGCAGACATGGCTATCTTATAGGCCAACATCAAGAGAAACAGGGTGAGTCAACAATTTACATACAGGACAAATGGATTCCACAAGATGGTTAAGGAACAATAGGCAAGGTGCTACCACGTAGTGGGAGCAGAGGACCACTGAATTTAGGGGGGTAAAACTGCCTGACACCCTGGGTCATTGTGCAGCAGGCAAGAGGCCATTTGCTCAGGGATCTGACCTCCTGCCTCCCATCTGTGACGGGTTGTCTTTAAACACTGATTTCTGTTCAAGTTTTCTCTGGGAACAGGGTGATTCAACAAAAGGTAAAGGGGTAATAAAACACTTTAGGAAATATAGTGTTATATTTCTAAGGTACAGAGCATTTCCTCCAGAATATCCTTCCACACACCACATATTTAAGTGCTGACTCGTGACATGGTAAATAATAAAACACATCAATGAAACATAACATAATAAAACGTGTTTAAACGTAAGTTTTCCCTCACAGATGGAAAATCTTTTTCACTGTTTCTGGGTGAATCTAACAAAAACCATCTAATGTGCTTCATTGATAAACCTGGCTTCTGATTGTCAGTGTAACGTAATACTGGGGAAAAAAAGTTGTAAAAAGTATCAACAGGACTTGGAATTTTGACTGTAATAATCTTCAGTGAACAAAAATTCTTCTTTGAATATTGGGATATCTAACCATGTGTCATAGATGGGTGGGTATTTTTTATGCATTTCTTATGCAACTGTGGAATAAAAAAAATAAAAAAAACTGTCTATAGTATATAATTTTCTAATTTGTGGACAAACAATTATTTTCGTTTCAATACCCTCAATGACCGGTTTTCCCAAGACATCAACAGAAATGCTGTGAAGATTTGCTTTGTATAATAACAACAAGAACCATCAAAGACCTTATCCCTGACTAAGAATGCAGCCAAGATATCATTGTGGTTTTCCCAAGAGGTCATTTTTCAATGGAGATTGGGACATTGATATAGGCAAGTTTGGGGATTTTGTGAATTTGTAGGGAAAAAGGCTGTTTTATCAATATTGCTGAACATTACCTGTACTGATTCTTCCGAATAATTCTATTTTATTGAATCACTGGTCTATATAATGTCAACCAGAATCACGATTTAAGGGGGTGAGCAAGATTTTGCCGACAGAGTTTGCTACGTGGTTTAAATGTATGTAACTTGAAGGGTTCCACGCATAGGTGCAAATGGCCATCAATCTCAGAAAGGGAATGACACAGGCATTTAAATCCTATTAATCCATAGGCCGCTGAAGCCGCATGGTTCAAAAAGCAACTTCTTCCCCCTTAATTGCTTTTCCTTCCTATTATTCATGCCCGCCTCCTCCGCACTGGTCCTTTTTACCACTCCTTTAGGACACAAACACACACAGCTCCAAATCCCAGTCCCAGCTTCGTCCAAGTCCCGTTGCTCCTCTGCCTTAGTCCTCTTTACCCCACCTCCAGGCACATACTGCTCCCAATTCCACTTCCAAAACCAGCCCCAGCTTTGCCCAATACACACTATGTCCCATTATCTCTTAGGATCAAGTGACCCATGTTCAACTCCTTCTCACATGGACCCCTTCTTCACTTCCACCTTCAAAGTTCTCATCTGAATATTTGCTACTACCAACAAGATCTGCACCCACAGTGGCTCCACCCTTCTCCAAATCCAAGCGTCCCATTGCCACTGCACCGATCCGGGGACTGTGCCATAGACCTCCTCTCTGGCACCTCTCCTCCCAGAGGGCACTTTTACCCTCTCTCTCTTCCGGAGACCCAGGCCATGGAGGAGTACATCTGGGAATAATTTGTCCGTCCACGTCACCTGCTGCCGCCAGCTTCTTTTTCGTCTCAAAGAAGGGGTCTTCGGCCCTGCATTGACTACAGGGGACTCAATGCAGTGAAAGTGAAGTACCGGTACCCGCTGCCCTTAATACCCGCCACTCTGGAACAATTGAGAGGAGTACGATACTTCACCAAACTGGATCTGCGCAGTGCTTATAACATCATCCGGATCTGAGTGGGGGATGAATGGAAGACGGCGTTCATTACACACTCCGGCCACTATGAATATCTTGTTATGCCTTTCGGTGTTGCCAATGCTCCTTCTGTTTTTCAGGCATTCATCAATGATGTTCTGAGAGCTTTTCTCCATCGCTTCATCATCATCTACATTGATGACATCCTGATTTACTCCTTCTCCCTCTCTGAGCACGTTTCCCAGGTGTGCCAGGTGCTCCAGTGTCTGCTGAAGAATGGACTGTACGTCAAGGCAGAGAAGTGCGAGTTTCATCGCCAGCGCGTGGGCTGCCTGGACTATGTCATTGATGCCAGCGGCATGCACATGGATCAGAAGAAGGTACGTGCTGTCATGGATTGGCCGCACCCCCGCACTGTGAAGGAGCTGCAGCGCTTTCTGGGCTTTGCCAATTTCTATCGCCGGTTTATCCGTAACTTCAGCACTGTCACTGTCACACTCTGTTGAAGGGATCCTCCCAGTCATTCGCCTGGACTGACTCTGTCACTGATACCTTCACCCACCTCAAGACCTTGTTCACATCAGCCCACATCCTCAGGCACCCGGACCCCTCTCTCCCTTTCATCGTGGAGGTGGACTCCCTCCTGCATTCTGTCTCCAATTCAGTGGGGCATCTGGGACAAGATTCAGCGCAGACTCGCCTCTGATCCAGCTCCTTCCGCCTGTCTGGTGGGCCGAACCTATGTTCCCTCAGCAGTACGCCGACAATAGCTGTGCTGGATCCACACCACTCCTGCCTCTGGTCACCCTGGTGTCAGCCTGGTTTAGTGCATAACGTCACCAGGTTTGTTGGTGCCTGCTCCATCTGCGCACAGTCCAAATCCTCCAGACATCTCCCTGCAGGTCTGCTCCAGACGCTTCCTGTCCCTCACCATCTCTGGTCCCACATTGCTGTGGATTTCGTCACGGATCTCCCCAAATCCCAAGGCTACACTGCCTCCTGGTGGCTGTCGACCGGTTTTTACAAGGGCTCATCCTCCTGAGGGGACTCCCAACTGCACTAAAGACGGTGGAGCTGCTGTTCATTCACGTCTTCTGCATCTACGGGTTGCCTGAGGACATCGTCTCTGACTGGGGCCCACAGTTCACCTCCCATGTCTGGTCTGCCTTTTTCAGGGCCCTGAATGTGAATGTCAATCTCACGTCTGGGTATCACCCCCAGTCGAATGGACAGACCGAGCGTTTGAAACAGGAGATTGGTTGGTTTCTGCGCTCCAATTGCAGCTCAATCCAGACGGACTACAGTTGCTATCTACTCTGGGCCGAATATGCGCAGAACTCCCTCACCAGCGCTTCCTCCGATCTGACTCCCTTTCAGTGTACACTAGGTTACCAGCCTGTTCTGTTCCCGTGGGATGAAGCCTCCACAGATGTCCCAGCGCTGGACGACTGGTTTTTCCGCAGTGCTACAGTATGGCAAGCGGTTGCAACCATCATCGCTGTCCTGCGCCTCGATATCTTTCTGGACAGGAGGTTTGGCTATCTACCCAGGACATTAAGTTGAAGCTTCCATCTAGAAAACTCAGCCCCCGGTTCATCGGCCCATTCTGGATTCTGCGCCAGGTCAATCCGGTCACCTACGTCTGCAGTTGCCTCCACACTACTGGATCGCCCCCCACGTTCCACGTCTCCCTATTGAAACCCGTGGTGTCAGATCCCATGTCGGCTCCTGCTCCGACTCCGCCTGTTGCTGCTCCTGCTCCTGCTTTGGCTCCGCCTGTCGCTGCTCCTGCTCCCCTGGATCTGGAGGACGGTCCTGCGTACACGGTGCGCTCTCTGCTCCGCTCACCTCTGGAGGCGCCTGCAGTACCTGGTGGACTGGGAAGGATACGGTCCGGAGGAGTGCTCCTGGGTTCCGGCCTCTGATATACTTGATCCTTCTCTCATCTCTGACTTTCACCTGGCCCATCCCTCTGCTCCTGTCTCTCAGCCACATGGCCATCCCCGCCGTGTCTGGTTTGGTTCGGCTTTGGAGGCGGGGGTACTGTCACAGTTCACAATACAGCCCAATTCCACAGTAGATGTTAACAGTCACTTATCTCTAATCGTTCAGTTAACATTCCTGAAGTTTTAATCACCTTCTGCTCCCATTGGCCCTGCTCCTTCCAACCTAGTTTTCTGTTCCACACATAAGCCCATCACTAACCCTCACTCATTGTGAAGTCTTTTCCATTTTTGATTATTCCATCTTTAATTAATCATTCCTGTCTTGCCTTGTTCCCTGGATTCCTTGCCTTGCCTTGCCTGACCCGACTACGACTTTGTATTTTCATAGTAACTCTGTTTGCCTGATCGCCTGACCATTGCTTTTGTCCCTGACCACATCTTTGGCTATCCTTGATTGCTTTGTCCTGCCGGTACTCGACCTACGCCTGTCTGACCTTCCCTCTTAGCACTGCAGCTGGATTCTCCTGTTCCTTTTACCTGTGTGGCATTATACCACCGAACTTTACAGTTGGCACAATGCAGTCAGGCAGTAAACGTTCTCCTGACATTCACCAAACACAGACTTGTCCATCAGACTGCCAGTGGCGGTGTGCTTTACACCACTCTTCTCCTGGTTCACAGGTTCAATAAAGCAATGGCCACGGTTTGAAAGCAGCACGATGTTCCTGTGTGTTTCTTTATGTAAGTTAGGACACAGAGACACAACAACTGGCGATGAGAATACGGGATTTTTTATCAATGCACAGCAAAGTATGTTCATGTAAAAACAATACAATACAACAAAAAAAAGGGCGGCCGTACCAGAGAAAAGAAAGAAACTGATAACGAAAACAAAGCAACCTGCAGAGTATGTAAGCACAACGCCTGCTATCGGGAAAACTGATGTGTTCAACGGTGATGTGTGTCTATGGAAAGCTGGTCGATATATATTGAACGTGAGAGCAGTACTTTGTGGCCAACGATTCAAGTGGAAACTTAATGATTTTCTGCGAGATTGGTTGGTGTGCAGACTGACAAGTGACACATACAGAAATGTTTACTTTCAGAGGTGGATCTCACTTCCACAAAAGCAGAGTAAATAGCAGTAGTAATGGAGACAGCAATGCGAGATGCTTTGGAGTTACAAAGTAACCACAAATCTGAATCTACTTTGTATAAACTGACACTCAACCATGCTTCCCAAGACTTCCCTGCCTGGCTGAAAAGTGCTATAGATGTGACAGACAAGGACACAACCCAGGTGATTGCCGTTTTAAGGATGCACTGTGCCACAATTGTCAAAGGAGAGGACACATCCAGAAATATTGTCATGCTAAATAAATAAATAAAGGGAAATGGCGTAGGAACCAAGAACAGACAAGGAAAGATGTGCACAAAGTTGAAGAAAACAGTGATAGTGATGACGTTGAGACAATTGCTACAATGGAAATAAATAATGTTAGCAAGTCTAGCTCTGGAGTAATTTGGGTAACTCCCACAGTAGAAGGCAAGCCTTTAAAGATGGAGCTTGACATAGGATCAGCTGTCTCTGTGATTTAATTGGGTAAATTTTTGTTTAATTCAGGTCAAGGGATGGTGGCTCACCCATCACCTGACGGACCCCTTGACCATCTAATAATGGATTTTATTGAATTGAGGGAAGGAAAAAGTTTTTCACTCAAAGCGGAGTGGCGGTGGAAAGAGAAAATGGCACTCTGAAGTCAAAGCTAGGGAAGGTATGTGAAGAGACTTGCCGTTCTTGGCCAAAAGCCCTGCCCTTGGTCTTAACAGCGATGCGGGGGAGGGTGAGAGGAAGGTGTAACTTGTCTCCCTTTTGAAGTCCTATTTGGATGACCCATGCCCACCGGCAACAGGCCAGGCACATGATTTAATGATAACATACTGAGTTAATCTCTCAAAAGCTATCAGCACTGTTCATGGAGAGGTGAAAGAGCCCCTCCCAGCTGCACGATCTCAAGCCAGGTGACTGGGTGGTGATCAAGGACTGCAAACAACGTCACTGGAAGCAACCCCAGTGGCAAGGACCATTCCAAGTCCTGCTGACGACGCACACTGCCGTGAAAGTTGCGGAAAGAGCCACGTGGGTCCAGGTACATCACTGCAAAAGAGCACCTCCTCCGGTAGAGGCAACGCCCCTGCTGGACAAAGGAGAAGTAGCATGCTGCAAACCTTCTCCAGCACTGGAAACAGCTGGACCAGCAACAAGCGACACAGCCTCACACACTTTCATTGACACACACACACTGATAGGGGTGATGTGCAACCTCTCCCACAAAGTTGAGAAGATCTAAACGCACACACCCATCCAATGATTAAGAATCTGCTGAATCGGTAGACCAGTGGATCACAGTGAAGAAAAGCCCACCATACGTGCATCTAGTGAAGAAGGGGGCATCAGGATCGCGCCCCCCCCCCCCCCGAGTGAAACAGTGCTATGTGTTTGGTGGGGTGTATAATATTCTGTATAGTTTAATGGCTTGATGAAAAAAGAATGCGAATCAAGTGCCAA
>JAOVYW010000851.1:0-14375 GCA_025775045.1 Hiodon tergisus | reverse complement strand
AATTAAGTGGAGTGAAAGTGAGCTGCTGGTACACAATAGTTACCTGCTAGCCCACTTCACTAACTTCTCCCTCAACAAGCTTCCCAGCTTCCTGTCAACAAGTGGGGCCAATTACGAGATCCCTCCAGGCCTACAATTGCCAATTGACTCCAATGGATGAGGGACTAAACTATGTTTGCTTTGCTATTTGTGGACATATTGTGCTATAGGGCTGCCTAGTTCACTTGCCCTGTCTGCAGGTTTCCACCTGTGACCACATGAGTGGGTGATATGACAGCCCATCAACACCAGTGTTTTCCTCCTGCGGAGAGATGACAACTGTGGAAAGTGAACGGGAGGAAGACAAAAAACTCACTCTACATTTCTTTTTTCCTGTTCTTTTTATTTAGCAGCACAGAAGGGTCTTGGGACCATGAAGCCCTCCCGCTGGCACAGCTGATTCAATAGCTCACTTCGATGCAGGAGCAGCGACACCTGGGCCTTCAGCATCTGTACGACCAACTAACAGGACAACCTGCAAGCAGTGCATGTCGCACAGGCCGCTGAGAGCCATCCTGGGCAAACTACTACAAGATAGAATCAGGATCAGCCTCAACCATGCACATGATCATAAGCAAGATGGGACCCCATGATGACCCTGAAACCTATCTCGACATGTTCAAGGGGACCATCACTGTCTACTGGTCCATCATTCTGGTTGAGGTGGGTAACAAGGTGCAGTACGCCTAGAGTCTCTGAGACAGCACTAGGTGGTGGAACAGGTGAAGCAGCTAGTGGTGTTTGGAATGGTGTCTCCCCACTGAAACCTCCCTCAGGCTCCACAGTCACCAACTGACCCCCCCCCCCCGGCGGAGGCCATCAGAATGGTGAAGGTCAGGGGCCATTCCAAGTTTCCAAGTCCGAGTTTTTCGGCCAACCCGCAGTAACGCAGTACTGCTTCCGGTGTCCTGGGACCATATTCCAATTACTGCACGGATGCCCGCCAAACAGCCGGTGCCCCCTCTCGCTCTGACCTTCCACCACTCTCAAATCAGGGCGCCTGCATGAGAGAGGTCCGAGGGAGTGCCTATTTAAAACCGTAGCTAATGCCTTATTGTCCTTATTCACATGGTTCAGATTTCCAAAAGAAATTCACACCAATCGAAGCACTGCATTTGCCACCCTCATGTTTGAGTGTTTGTTTGTTTATTTGAGCCGTTTACTCGCAACCTAAAGAATAT
This sequence comes from Hiodon tergisus, assembly GCA_025775045.1. Taxonomy (NCBI): domain Eukaryota; kingdom Metazoa; phylum Chordata; class Actinopteri; order Hiodontiformes; family Hiodontidae; genus Hiodon; species Hiodon tergisus. The sequence continues at coordinate 13,155 of JAOVYW010000851.1, read as the reverse complement.
GCTGTCAAAGCCAATACATGACTATAAACGAAATTGGGATAAAATTATTGGTCCCCTGTTGTTTGCAGTGCAGGAGGATCCCCACACCTCCACTGTGTTTTCCAATTAATGTGGTTCAGTATGCCCTGGACTTCCGAGCAAAACTGCACACAATGGGGTTGCAGGCTCGAGTCCATTTGTTCAGAAACATTAACTTCTCTCTTGGTTTACATAGGCAGAGGTGAAGTGGCTAGAACAGGACTGTGAGAATAAAAGGGTGGTGTGGAACCACAAGTTCAGAAAACCTGCACGGGTGTAATTATGCAGTCCGTAATTAGGCGTAGTTATGCAGTCCAGTACACCTGGTTGTAGATCAAGTTTATTAAATTAAAACCTAAATCCGACACTGCAGGCCACACAGCTCGCAAAAGAGGTTCAGCGCCGATTGGAGGAGAGACAATACACAGTCCACAGCAGATTATTCAGTTAATTTTGACAGGAAAAATCCACCGCAGACATAAATGGGGACTAGAACCCCCACCTGGACCATCAAGGGCAGGCACATTTATTTAGCTTTTGAACTGTATATCTTATTCCTGCCATGTCCTGATGGGTTCTTGCTACCTGTCATAATTAAATCATTAAACTTAATGTTGTAAACTAAACTCAACTAATTTTACCAACGTACCCTAATTTGAATGATTGTGAAAAATTGAGTTGATTAGATCAGCAGAAGCACCATGGTATTACTGTGATGGTTGGACAACCTAGAGAAGCTGATTTGGCCTAATAGGAGATTGGTGAAAGCTGACCACCATGAGAAGCCTTCCAGTGAAATGCTGCATTATCCACCAAGGTTTATATGGAGAATACATAAAACTGGCACTGATGCCCTCCGATGGGAAATTCATGATTGTTGACACAGGAGAAAGCAATTATTTTTCCACAAGATAACTTTAGTTATGTTATTTGCTTGAGAAAACTTATGAATAAAAAAGAGATAATGTCCAGGCATAGTTGCCATGTGTCTTTACAGCTTTAGGGGCTGTGTATGTGGAGCAGAACTGCTAAACGGTCCCCAGAAACCACACAGCCATTAATCTGAAAACGGAACTGCGGGTGCACTCATAGGAGCTGGGCCTGAGCTACGCTCACAGAAGAGCCAATGAGAACATCTAGCTAAAAGACAAAAATCTGAGTATTGTTTTCACCTCTTTTTCCTTCCCATTCCCTTGATGCTTGCCCAGACTCTTTCTCCAAAACACGCCCCACAGCAAGAATATATTTTTCAGAAATAAATTGATCATCAGCCCGTGAATTAATGAGCCAGTTGAAAGACAAAGCCTTGGGGTGGAGCAAAAAAACACAACATTAAATCTAGGGAGAATAATTTGTGTTTTCTTCCCCGCAAACTTTTCTGTTTCTCACTGGACTCCATTTCTCAGGCTTACAGTCAAAGAACCGCTACTATTATTTAAAAGCTTAAGAGTGTGTGTTCGTGCCTTCCTCAATAATGCGTCCAATGCAATAGGACATGCTACTGCACATCAATTCTGATGTGCAAAAGACTAGGTGGGACTTGTTCTATTGTGACGCATTGTAAATCTAAAAACTAAGGATTTTCCCTTTCTTAAGAAATCCCAGCTTCCTGCCACCTGTCCGGGGCTCTGAATACGGAAGCAGTTGGGGGAAAACTACAATGTTCTTAGCCCTTAACTAATAAACATAAATCCCTCTGTCCCATTATCCAGTTTGTGATAGTTCATTAACGCACCTCCAAGACAAATTAAATCTGTTCAAAACACTGAAAATTTTGAAAATATAAACAATTTATTTTGCTGCTCCTGAAATGCTTAGTAGATATTAATAAATTGTTATTCCTTAAATATATATGGATCCCTTAAATATATGTGTGTCATTATGGGATTGTATACAAACATTTCACATGATGCCTTACTGTACATATGGCCAAGGTTCTGTGCCTTTAATTTCACCATTTCCTTTCACCAATCAGCTGCTCCGATAGCATGCTTGTCCTTTAGCCATTTGACGTGCTTTGTGTACTTTATAAGGTGTACATGTCTATGGTTTTTATAAAGTCCCTTTAAAGGAAATGGAGGCTATATCAGGTGGTCTATACCGACCCCAAAGGATGGAGATATTGAGTCCTGGAAATTTTTAAATGAGAAGTACATTTCGGGAAAAAGCCCTATAAAAGGGGTGGGGGCTGCAGTACAATTATACAACCTAAGTGGTAGCTATTATAAATTGTCCACCATGACAGGCAATGGCAGCATGCTCCGGTGAGCTGTCGTAGGGGACCTTGTGTGTATGTAATTGAAAATCCTTCAGATTGTTGTACAATTTAACCTTGGAAACCTACTGACTCGGTCACTAATTGATGGTATGGCCAGCACCAGAGAATTGAAAAGAGAAGGGGTTTTATATAGGTGCATTTGCTGGATGTGAAAAGTGGATGTAGAATGCTAGGGCATGCTGGGTCCGTGAGTGGCCAGAGAATAACGCATTGGGGGAGGTTTTAGCCCTTTCATTGTGCATCACGTCAAACAACAGACTAAAACCTCCCTTTCGGGAAAACTGAACACAATCAACACTATCCAAACCTTCCATTTAGTCTTTTAGTCTTTACATTTAGCTCCCCTAGTTCCTCCCTCTTGAGCCAGTTTGATGGCTCCTTTAAAGGGCATAGGCTTGTTGACACATGAATGTGATTACCATCAGTGGAACCACACTCAGGTGCAAAACGAGGTCCAATTAAAGGGCTGTTAGCAATTAGCCCTCACTCTCGCATTGCAGCCCATTGTCCTGCTGAGGAGGGCATGGCTGCCCCTGGACACTGGAGTTCTTCGCCATGTTTGCGTTTCCAAATGCGACACTTGTTGGGGCACCTGTCAGTTGGGACCATTAATGAGATTCGCTTGCTGTTTAAGAAATAGGAATGTATTGTTCCCAGAGGGCTTCTTTTTGATTTCAGATCCTTGCCCTGTTCTATACATGGCGGCTCAAGTGGTCTAGCAACCTCTTTGGCAGATAAGTGACTGGATGTCAATAAAGTGTGACAGTTGGGCTATCAGCATATTGACACACAGTAAGCGGTTGTTTGTAAGCTATGCTCGAGCCTGCCCATTTAGTTTATAGTGTTTTACTGGTCATCATTGTTACTTACTCATCATCATTGTGTCTTACGCATCATCATTGTTACTTACACATTATCATTGTGTCTTACGCATCATCATTGTTACTTACGCATCATCATTGTGTCTTACGCATCATCATTGTTACTTACGCATCATCGTTGTGTCTTACGCATCATCATTGTGACATACACATTATCATTGTGTCTTACACATCATCATTGTTACTTACACATTATCATTGTTACTTACGCATTATCATTGTGTCTTACGCATCATCATTGTTACTTACGCATCATCATTGTGTCTTACGCATCATCATTGTTACTTACGCATCATCGTTGTGTCTTACGCATCATCATTGTTACTTACACATCATCATTGTGTCTTACGCATCATCATTGTTACTTACACATTATCATTGTGTCTTACGCATCATTATTGTGTCTTACACATCATCATTGTGTCTTACGCATTAGACAATCAAGCTTCTGAGACATTTGCGTTCTATTTTTGGAGGTTTTCTTTGAACTGACTGAATTGTTATAATGGTTTGGATTTCTTGCAGGTAATTTGCACGTGAATGTTATTAGTTACACATGCATTCCTTAGTCAGTTAATTGCCCAGTATTCATTCCCCAACAGTGACACGGGTGAATGAGCCTTCTTGTTTCCTTTTCAACGATCCCTACATTGTCTTTCACTTATACTTCTCCAAAAGGAAAATAATCATTTGTGCAATCACTGCACTGTTTGCAAAGATTTGGTGACATTTCTTCTGCAAGTAACAAACAAACAAACAAAGATCTTTCAGGTATATTTACCAAAACTTAGCAAGAACAAAATCTGTTGAAATGCTTTAGGTTATGAAACAAGCTGAATAAAGGCAAAACCAAATGTTCAGGCTTGTTTATTTTTTGTTTTTTAATTTAATGTTTATTCTGAACACCTGGCCTTCTTTCTGTCTAAACATATAGTGTTATACAGCTGTTGTTGCATTCTACATCGAATGCCTGTAAAACACTACTTTGAACGATGATAAATTAAGCTAAATTGATTTTTGCTTTAAGTAGTTCTAATGATGTAAATTATTTATGCATCATTTTAATAGCGTTTGCTGAGTGTAAGAAACGGGGGCATATCGCATGAACCAAAACCTGTAGAGATAAATTCAAGTGACTTTGCATTGATCCCTCACAGCATTTTATTAATATGCCTGGTGTGTGTGCACACACTCACACACACACACTCACACACACACACACACAGATAATCAGTATGCGCGTGTGTCTCACTGTTTTTACCTCATTGCCTGGAGGTTCAGAAGCAGCTGAAATATGAATAATCTGGAGAAAAAAAAATATGTGCATAAATATTGGAATATCATGGGATCTCATTCATATAACATTGCTCCTTGAATTGGATTCATGCCTGCCAGGGGTGTAAGCCAATAAAAGTTTAATGTGGTGGGATCTGTGTTGAGCACAGAGTGCAGAAGACCAGATAAACCAATGAACTGGCCAGTTCTCTCATTGGTCCCTTCTTGCAGATCAGCAATTACTAGTACAAGTACAAAAAGGAATGGGCAGATTAAGAGCGGCCTTACTGCTTGTGAAGAACCGAATAGGTTTCATTTAACATCACATGAACTGATGTGCTGTTGAGGTTTACACATTTTCCTCTCAGGCCAGACTCTCAGAGAGTCTTCCTCTCGCCACTGATTTGGTCCTCTGTGGTGTCCAGACAACACACTGCAGGCATTATTGATCCAGATGAAGAGTTACTTCTCTATTGTCAGTAAATATAGGATGGTGCTAAATTTGTAATATAGAAAAAGTGGTGAGCAGCAGGGGGCTGAGGGTGGAAGGTGTTGGGGGTATGGGGGGATTTCAAAGTCCAACTCCACCCAGATATCAGCTTCCTCACTATGAACAATTAACTGACCATTTTGTTTTGTGGATAGCTTTATGAAAGGCATACTAATATATTTTAATCATATTCAACCCTTTACACTCTGGGCTACAGAGAATAAGCTAGCTAGCTACTGTATGTATTTTAATTTACATTCTGGGCTACAGAGAATAAGCTAGCTAGCTACTGTACGCATTTTAATTTACACTCTGGGCTACAGAGAATAAGCTAGCTAGCTACTGTACGCATTTTAATTTGCCTGATGGACACGGCTGGGACAATTACAGTGACGACTGGAAGGCTTTAGTTATTTATCCTAGCTGTGACTCACAGAGGAAAGGCTGTGCCTCTCCTGGGATATTGATTGTCAGGAAAAAACGTGTCTGTCCTGAGCACTGACTGGCCTCGGCACCGATTAAGTGTGTTTTACAGAGTATAAATAGGATGAGGATTATCATCGGCTGATGATTACATAAATATTAACTAATTAGTCAATTCCTGTGTTTTTCTATTTGAATTCTAGTCTCCGTCTTCTTTAGTCTGCTTTTGTAGAGGGGAAATACTGTCCACATTAGGCCCAGAGTGTGAATCAGCAGTGAGTAGAGCTTCATCAAAACTGAATTGTTTGATCAACTGTGACTGATTGCTTGAAGACGTACAGACACTCCTCTGTGTTCGAGTGCCGTCTGCTTGGGGCTTGTGCTTTAAATCTCGGATTATTGAACTGTTTGTAAGGAAGCTAACCCATGAAAGAAGCCCTTCTCCAAACCTTAGCTGTCAATAGAAGCATAGATCCTGCTTTGATTAGCTGAACAAGGGGCAGCTTTCAGTGAGCTGGAATGTCTGATGTGTGACGCCTATATGACGGATTGCCTGTTTGTCAGTGCATCATTCTAGAACTGTATGCATTCTCATCAAGTTCTCATCTCTCTAGGCCCTTTTACCCTCCGTGTGGTTGTTAGCTGCAGAGTTAGCTGGAACCGCTGTTTGTTCTGCTTTAAGGTTGTATGCTTGAGCAAGGTATTTAACCTGGATTGCTTCAGTAAATATCCCGCTGTACAAGTGGGTGAATGTAGAAATTGTAAACTGAGTAAGTTGGATAACAACGTCTGAAAAGAAACTTAATTGTAATTGTGATTGGCAGTCTGGTGGGATGTTAGTATGATCAAAATCTGCATATATTTCTGCCAGGAACACTTTGAATCCATTGTGTCTGTATCATGACCTGTGTACCAGAAGATGGAAAGGACAAAAGACCTGGATAGAATCAGCATAACAACCATATGAAAATGCCCTACAGCAAGACAAATTCTGCTGGAAAATAAGCACCTAATTAGAATCCAATAAGACCCTTCTCAAGGCCACATGGTAAGAGAGGCCTTCCTGGTGGTGGTATAGCAAGCTCCTGCTTCTCAGCCCTTTATAGTTTCTTAGGGCTCCCAACACAGTCCTGCAAATCTTTTTCAATGATGGATAACGGCACAGAATCAGCAGTCAAGCTCTGTCTCAATCAATCGATGTATCACATTTCATTTGTTGTTGCTCAGTTTTACAATTAAGTTGTTTCACAGCGCTTAACAAATCACATATTCCATAGGGAACCAAAAACACCATTAAAACCCAGTGCCAATCAGGAGAAACTGGAAAATGATTCCTCTACCCCAGAGGCAGAAGACAATTCCTGAAAAATTGTATGGACCCAAATAGTGTTTTTGCCTTGCTGTCAAAAAGTTCTGTAATCAAATATTTTGCTTCCACTATTCTCAGTTATTGTTTTCCCTTTACTAATTTGGCTCTTAAATGAAGGCAAGAAAGAATCTGGACTGTGCGCGCAACGCCACGGGATACTAGAATGTTACTTGGAATAAGATTCATTTATCAACTTGTGTTTCTCTACATATTCAATTACAAGCTTTTTAATAGACATTGATTTTGCTGGCTGAGGACTATTCATCTGATGAACTGCAGATATATAGATTTTCCTTTTAAAAATGTGATCAATTCAATCCATTTCTTGGAAGCCTCTCTCCTCCTACGCTATCAATCAAAAAGAAGCCAAAAGCTTGGAGTCTCTCGTTTTCTCTCCTTCTGCCTGTCTTTCCTGTCTGTCATAACCTGTCTCCCATGCCACTGTCAGCCCCACACTGTCTTTCCTGTCTGTCATAACCTGTCTCCCATGCCACGGTCAGTAACACGCTGTCTTTCCTGTCTGTCATAACCTGTCTCCCATGCCACGGTCAGTAACACGCTGTCTTTGCTCCTCATATAACCTATGTGTGCAAGGGTGTTAGCACTTACCAGTGTCCTTTTTCTTCCTGACAGCCCCTATATTTAGAGTCACTGACATTGGGTGATGCAGAGAATAGGTGACAGTAACTGAATCCTAGCCCAATAGGCCGGCTGAAATTTTAATAGGCTGAAGGGATATAACGTTACAGAGGAAGTGTGGCAGTCCAGTGGCTCGTGCCTCTCACCGGTGGGCTAAAGAAAGCCAGCTAAAGTGTCAAAGTACATGCATAAATTCATGGAATCTGCAATTGACCTCTACTCATGCATGTTATTATATACAGGAAATTATTACACTTAAATAAGCATTTTTTAATCAGTGTGAAAAGCATGTATTTAATAAGGGTGAGGTTAAAGCCCCTTCAGTAATTTGCCTTACTTTAGTTTATTAACATATTTCTCTTGCTAGGTAATTTAATGCATGCCTGCTATCGCATGACATTCAGTACCGAAACAGATGTTTATTACATTTAAAATACTCTGTCACTTTCCTTTTATTAAAGACATTTTAAATGTAGAGTATGCCTAAGAAGTCATCTAATCTTTTAGTTTAGATTATCCCCTTTTACCTCCCCTCCTCCCCCACAAATGAGTGGGTTCTCACGTGTGTACACGCACATGTGCAACGGATTGTCTGTGCTCGTCTTATTGTTCTCAGCTTGCTGAGAAAGGCAAGCATGTGTGAGGGAACAGCGTAAAAATGACACTTCTCTTCCAGGAAATCCTGCTCCCGATGCTTCCAAAGAAGCGCAAACGAGACAAGTAATTGAAACGGGCGTACTTCCACGGGTCAATACCTCAATGAGATTCACAATATTTATGGATAATAAATCAGACAACGAAGGAGTCACTTGGAAAGACTGTAGTTTTTTAATGTGGGGGAAGTCATTTGTAGGTAAAATGTTCCATAAAGCAGTATTATATATGCACTGGAAATTAACAATGAAACATTCCTAACTAGTGGAATAATTTGTCATACCACTTTTTATTCAGACTGTAAACAGAGCACAATATACTGTTTTTATCCTATACCTATTCCCTCAGTAATATTCCACATATGGACTGTACGTGCTGTATTACTGAAGAAATAGATGGAATAGAAATTTTACATTTTTGATATTAAACACACATTTCCTACATTTTTGTAGCCACTGTTATAGGTTTGCGCTGCCAAAATGAACCTTTTTTATTATTATTTTTGTAGATGTGGTCTCTGCTGCAGAACTACAGAACAGCTGCAGAACTACAGACAGCTACAGTTACTTGCAGCTAAAACATTTTCCACCTCGGCTCCAAACTAGAAATGCAGCTTTTCTGCGCTCACCCGGATTTCCCAGTGCTGGGCGTAACGAAAGCCCTGTTAACTCCCAGCGTGGTGGCACAGCCCTGTGACAGAGGCTCGTCCCATTGGGGCAGTGGAGCAGAGCCGCTGGGAGGGGGACACGCTGGGAGGGGTATTGGCACGGTGACCCGCGATTCGCCCCTCGACACAAGAGGATTAGCTTGCCTCTGCCTTTAATTAAGGGTTTAAATGGTTGTCATCTTCCTTTAATTCCAGCAGGGAGGATGCAGTGGAAACACAGAACCACTTCAGAGTGCGACTCTCCGAGACGAGTGGAGCATTAGACCCTCTTTGCCGATGACCTCGCCTGGGGTCTCACAACACGCAGTGCCACACGGCTCAGGGCCTTTTGGCCAGGTCAGCGTATTTAATTAGTATTTAAATCAGTGCCCTTACCCGGTTTCATTTAATTTCATTTGATATGAAAAGTTTGTGTTTCAGCGTCCCCTGCGTTTCCCGTTTTGATTCCAGATCGGGACCGAGGGCTGGTGTGACAAGGGGCCAGTAACCGTGACGATGTGCCTTTGCGTCATTTCCAGCCTGCTTGACAGCTGACAATCACACAACGGGACGCTTTGGTAATGCCATAGAAATGTCAATTTATAGCAATGCCTTTAGGTTGCTCTCTCTTACTTGTCTGGCACAATGGACAACATTAAAAAAGAGATCACAACATGAATTGGAGCTCTCTCTTCATCGCCATGCCAACCACAGAGGACTGCGATCTGTAAGCGACTGTGTATCCCTCCTGTTGAGGAGCTACGGGACACAGCTTAACCCCTCCTCATTCACCCAGCACCAGTTCGGGGCCGCTCTTTAATTCCCCCAATTTTCAGCTGTTAGAGATAGAATTGGAATAATAAACAGCTGAACAGCCTAGCAGCAGTAAGCCACATGACCCCCAACCCCCTTCTATCCTCACCAACACCAGCCCCCACCCGCCAGCCGCTGTCCACTTTTTTGTAGGAATTCTCCCTCTCCTAATCTTCACCCAAGCCTGAGTGACTCCTCCGCCAGCCAAATTAAATCATATCACCGCGCAGGAGGGGCCTGTCACTGATTAGCATGATTGAATATAAAAATTGAATGTTTTCTCTCAGGGTTTACCCCGTTCATCGTTTTTTAAACCATTTCATCAATCATCTTATATAGCATTATAAAAATAGATAGCAGAGCGTGGTTATTGAAAGATAACCCTGCCATAGATTCAGGTGTCCATCGGGGAATGCAAAGCTGACACCCCCAATGGTACCTTTAAATCGGAGAGTTGATCCACCAAGATTTGACTGGTCCACTGGGCCATTTCAAAGTCCTTGGTCGATGTAGTTGCTTGGCAGAGTTCCGATCACATCCCCACATTGGGGACAGAGTCATTAGACCCAGCCATCCCTGTGAACCGGGAGCAGGTTATTTTTCCATAAAGCAGCAACTTTTCTAAAGTGAAGCTGGTGAGGAATGGCTCACCATTGTGATTTCAGAATAAATTGAAAAACATACAATAGCTCCATTAATTCATATATTTTTATTATCTGCTGCTCGTAGAATTTCAAAATAACAGCACAGAATTAACCCCACAGAAGTAAATAAACCCTTTCTGTCCTCAGATTTCAGCACACCAGAAAATCTCTGCTCGGGACCAAAAACTTAAGACCTTTGTTTTGTCCGAGTTAAGCCGTGAGGAATTTTCTGGCAAACATTTGGCTAGGCTCTCATCAGCTGTGTTACCACCAAGGTTTTTCTTTAATATCGCTCTGTACATTATCGCCTTAACTATGGCATTTGGCATCATGTCTGCATATTAAATTACAGAGCGGAAGGGTCTGAAATTGTGTCTTGTGGTAACTGGAGAAAATAGTCCATTCACTGCTTTTAAAATTTAACTTGAGAATTTTTATGAGCAGCAAATGGCTCAGGTTTGGTTTCTGCCTTAAGTACTAAATACTAAATACATGCACTTTTTCTTGTGGCCTAATCAGGAGGGATATTCTGAGAGTGAAAATAGAAAGTATAGGGGGCTGGTTGGGAGTGAAAATGCTTAGTTTGCTCCAGGATATAATGGGCTAGTGATTTTTTTTTTTTTGGGATCGGGGCTGGTGGAAAAAAAGCACGAAATTGCCAGGGAGGACATCCCCTCCCCCACTCTCCATGGTGTACAACAGTTGTCCCTGAAACCAAAAAGCCCCCTTTCCACAGATTAGGCTCGGACTGTTTGCAGAACTGCACAACTGGTCAGTGATGCTGGGGCCAGGGGGGACCTCGTTGCCGGACTGTAGTCACTCTACACCATGGCTGCGCTCTGTTCAGGAAATGTGAGATTGGCCACTACCTGAAGATCAGACCACTGTTTGAAAATGAGCTTCCATAGTTACCTAATCAGTCCCTATTTTTATGCTGCCCAGTTGCTGTTTCTCCCCATTTAATCATTAGCTTAGCTTCAACCTAGCAAATTATTTTGTTAGCCGGGTACAGCTGGAAAACCTCCTGGACTCTGCACTTCCACGTGCGATCTTGGTCAGACATTTAGAGTCGTCAGGGTGATTTCACCATTTGCACTCCATTCATTTGTACCATTACAATCCCATTCCTGAGCTTCCACCTTTATTTGCTCCACGCCTAATCAGCGGCCATGAAACACCAATCAGCCAGGATGAGCTTCGGTGACCTCAGACAAGCAAAGCCCACAAGGGGAAAGGCCCGTCCCAGGGCTCTGATCTTAGCCTCTTATTAGAACAGCAATTTTTATGTTTTAGGGCGACTCTTTCCTTCCAGCAATTCAGTTAAATGAGGGCGGTGTGCAGGGCGGCGTATCAGCTGTAGATCGATTGTCAGGTCCTTTCCTCCTATCTCCCTATGGAGCATGGCTTACTTTGTGGCTCTGTAATGCTGCACTCAGCAAGAATTCCCCCCACCCCTTCCACTACTACACACACACACACACACGTTTGGGCGGCTGCCCTCAGCACTAATGGCTGGTTCTTTTCAGAGAGGCAATAAGGTGAAGGCCAGAACGCCACACCCTCAAGTCGCCCTGCCACAAAAGCCCATAGCCGCCAATATACTCTCGATTAAAGTCGGCCCTTGAATTTAAATAATTTAAATAATAATTTAATAAAACCCAACAAAGGGGATGATAGTTTCCACTAGAGATGTACTGAGGGTTTTTTAAAATACCCATTTCAAATGGAGAGAAGTGAGCAGGAAATTCACTCACAAATTCAAAGAGCACTCTTTGGAGATGTATGACATAGACGTGTGCGAAGCAGCAGATGGACACAATCATCTGATTTATATTTTTCAAAGCAGCAACAATAAAGTACAAACCTACCTCTGCATCATACTCTGTGAAGCTCTGGCCACAGTGGACAATGCTGACTAACCCAGATCCTCTCAAAACAGATTCAGTCTCTGGAGGGGGAGCCGCCAAGTGAATGGATGTAGTGTTAGCCACAGAAGTGGGGCAATAATGGGCTGCTGTTACACAAAGGCGAGGTTTGTTCAGATGCCGACGGAGCGGGCGGCAAACTGACTGTGCACTTTTTTCCAGCACTTTTGCCTCTTTCCCCCGGGACAATGGAGCCTTCACCATGCCCACCGCAAAACCAAAGCGCTCTTAAAAGATACATCCTGCGATTCGCTCCTTCCATCTCACAGCGAGGCAGAGAAAACTCCATGGGGGGGGGGGGGGGGGGGGGGTAAAGGGCCAAACACTGGTGCCCCCCTGCGCGCGCCCAAATTTCAGGTCCCTGTGTGTAGGGATGATGAGTGTTGGTGTGACACGGTGCAGAGGCGGCTGCGGATGCCATTCGGAGTGTTTGCTGCTCCTGTAACCCTAGGAGGCCTGCAGGGCTCCCAAAACGATGGGCGGACTGCATGCCAATGCATTGCAGTGACAGAGGACACGAGTCACGGGTGGAGTTATGGGATAGAGGTGTGCGGAAGGGGAAGACAGAGGAGACACTAAAGATGATGTGGGAGAGAGGACGGTGGACAGGAGGTTGGAGGCGCTAATTGTACAGTAAGGAGGAGAACACAGAAAAGGAGGGAGGAGACACAAGAAAGGCGAGGAAAGGAGAAGGAGAAAGAGAAGAACGAGAAGGAGCCCAGAGAACAGAAGGAATTGAAGGATATTGATAACACAATATTAGTGAGAGCAAAAGAAAGGAAAGCCTAGTTCTCATCATAAACTCTCTCTCTCTCACTCTCTCTCTCTCTCTCTCTGTCTCACTCTCTCTGTCTCTCTCTCTGTCTCACTCTCTCTCTCTTTCTCGCTCTCTCTCTCTCTGTCTCACTCTCTCCCCCTCTCTCTCTCTCCCCCCTCTCTCTCTCTCTCTGTCTCTCTCTCTTTCTCCCTCTCTCTCTCTCTCTCTCTCTCCCCCTCTCTCTTTCTCTCTCTCTCTCTCTCTCCCTCTCTCTCTCTCTCTCTCTCTCTCTCTCTCGTGTATTTAGGGCCTCCCAATTAAGGCTGAAATCCAAACCCATTTA
>JAOVYW010000848.1:0-17027 GCA_025775045.1 Hiodon tergisus | reverse complement strand
GCGCGCCTCCGCCCAGGCAACCAGTCTCCCTGTGTAGCGCGCCTCCGCCCAGGCAACCAGTCTCCCTGTGTAGCGCGTCTCCGCCCAGGCAACATTCTTACCATTCAAAACCAACCGTGCACCGCATAATGCGCAGGATTCTTGTTCCATTCTAATGATGGCAAATGGGCATTGGCAATCAAGTGCAAATTACAGCAGACACGTACATGATGCGCCCCCATTCAAAAGTAAAGGAACGTCAAACGAAACCGTCCGGCATTTATTTTTAGTGTTGGGAATTTGAGAATTTAACCAGAGCAAAAGATGCATTTATAATACACCGTGGCGATTTCCACAGATATGGAAAAAAATACGAGCAGCTAAGTTTCCAAAGGAATTCCGTGAGCAGTACAGACCAGAGGTAAGACATGCATCGTTACTGTTGGAACGTTAACATCCGGGTTGCCACTGTCCTAATTAAACAAAATGTCTAAGCAGGTTTTCTGCGGGTAGCTCAGGCACCTGCTGCAGGAACCTGTCAGAATGCAGCTGATCTGTAGTGTGATGTGTTCCAGTGCAAGTTAATTGAGAAGATGCTGACTGAAAAGGCAGACAAAAGACCAGATGCCTCATATGTCGCTGACGAACTGGACAAACTCGCACGTCTCCTGTTACATGATCAGAAATCAGAGAGAGACTTTAGATCTGTATAAATGTACTATTTATGCGTTTGAGCCACCTGATAAGTATTCTGTGTGTCACTGAACAGTGATAATGGCTGAAAATATTAACAACAAACAATGGGGATTTGAATAACTGATGCATGCTGGTCCATATGCGTCATGGAGATAATCCCTGGTTTATATATGTAATAATGAACAATAATGCTTGGCCATATAAAAATCACTTAAATTAATTTATGGATTAGATTACCGGTTAAAGTTTTGTGTAGGCATCTCTTGTAACCCTCGAGTGACCCGCGAGTGGGTTCTTCTTGATTAGTGAAATTTGAGAAACGATGGAAAAAAACAAAACAAAAGGAAAACAACTTAGGTGCTTGTGATTAAAGTGATGGGACATGGATATTTTTAATGCCATCATGTGGGTTTTTAATTATTCCCTTTTCCATCTCAAGTGTATGTCTTACTGATATTCAATAAATGCTGGGATATTACCGTCTCTAAACGTAAAGATTCTGTTTGACTTGTTTGACTGATTTCTTGTAACCTAGAAGTGCATCGTTCTGTAAAACAATAATTTATGTAATTTAGGGGTTCGAAAGAACCGAAACGATTGGCAAAGTTTTTAAAAAGCAAACTGTAAATAGAAATAGCAGCTTAAAACGATCACAAGCTTTAAACATAAAAAGAAACCATGGCGAATACAAAGAAACCGTTTTCATTGCTTACTTCAAGCTTTTCGTTTGATTATGTGGGTATTTGTTTATCAAAGAGTTGAGTTATGCATTTATGTCCCTAATCTTGAAATAAAGTTCAATAATTATTCAAATTACATCATCTAAAGTAGGGGTCTCCAACCGTTTTGTGAGTGAGGGCTTCCTGAAGGGATAAAAAAAAGTTTAGAGGGCTACTTTTTTGATATATAAACACAATGGTGCTTTTTAAACTTTCAATTAACAACATTATGTCAAAGGGATAATGTTATCCTGGCATTTAAAAAATGTGAACTTTTTAAATGAACATAAACTCGTTAACTTTTGCTTTTCTAAGTGATGTACCTGGTGGAGAACTGCCATTGAAGGTATTGTGGATTGTGGTGAAATGTCTCTCCACGTCGTGCCTCATAGATGCTAGTCCCACAAATGAGGCATACACTTTTTCTGAAAAGAAATTCTGTCTCCTACTCCTCATTAAAGTAATAAGTATTTTTCTTTTTCTCAGGTGCACCATCAGCCATAATCAATCCTTTGTTTTTGTTTTTTTTGTTATAGTTGATTTCACCTTGTTTATGCAGTCAGCTCGATACCGCCTCAACTCACAGAATAGCCAAAAAAATTGTAGAAAAGTAAACTACCAACAAAAACTAACACAAGCGCACGAGCACACATTCTCGCGGGGTTCTTCTTGTCAGTGTCCTCCACACGAGTCCGGAGGCAAACTTGACGCAAGTAAAAATAAATGAATACATTTTGAACTCTACTCTTGGATTATGGGAAATAGGGGTCGAAGAGTGTACATCACATGTACCCTCGAAATCATATTGCATTGTGGGTAAAAATGAGTGAACAAATGTAGGGAACAAGATGTAGGGAATGAATTCGGACACCACTACAAAATGTCCGACACCCTAAATAGTGCACTATTTAGTGGATAGGGAGCAGTTTCGAACACAGCCTCAGAGACTACATGCGGGCTACCAGGTGCCCGTGGGAATCATGTTGGAGAACACTGATCTAAAGAATATCCGCTATTCGGTTCGGCCGGCCATTTTAATGGAACGAATTACAAAACGGAATGTCCATTGACTACAAAAAATCATATTGTAACGGGGACGGGAAGCAGCGCCTCCCCGCCAATGGCGTACGGCCATCCCACGAGGGGGATTTTGTGAAGCCTAGCCTCCGAACTGTAAATAGTGTGTTAAAAGCTCCCCCACCGTGGACTGATTCGCTCATTTGTGTGAGGGCTTCCTGTGTTTTCCCCTGTGTTACCAGTTCTATCCACTGCCAGTTCTGCCTATGATAAGGCGGTCGTAAGCGCATGTGTGAATAAAGAGCATTACTTCCTGTAAAAATCGGTGTCAGACTCTCTGTCCGAACCCCGAAGGATAGTAGCATTCCAGATAGTAGCATTCTGTGTTCCATGGAACATGGCGGCGCCAAGACCAGCTCTGACGACCGTCGCGAGGGCCCCGCCCGACCTCGAGAGGGCGCACGGATCAGGCTACCGCAGTACGATGGGTCGGAGGACTGGGAAACCTACCACTGGCGGCGTGGGTCGGACAGTGGACCCGGAGGAAAAGGCGGGGCAGCTAGCCATGGCCCTTGAGGGCGGCGCTCGGCAGGCCCTTCTGGACGTGCCGGAAGACCAGCGGCACAACTTTGAGGTTCTCGTTGCGGCCTTGCAGCGGAGATTCGGAGCCGAGGAGCTAGCTAGCGCCTGGCGAGAAAAACTCACCTCATTCAAGAGGAAGCCAGGGGAGGCCCACTAGCCGCTGACGCCCGCTACCTGGTCCGACGAAGCTATCCGGGTTTTCCAACGGCGGTCCAGGAGGAACTTGCCCCCCAGACTTTCCTCCGGGGTTACTCCCCGAAGAGCTTCGTCATTATGTGGGGCTCGTGGCGCCCACCACCCTCGATCAAGCCCTGCAGCTAGCGAATCACGCCGAAGGTGACGGCCCTGGTAAGCCGTCACACAAGCCAGCCCTCCCGTGTCGCCCCGCCAAGACGTCTGACGAAGACGAGGATGCGGCCTGCGATGCTGAAGTGGGCCAGACAGGGCTGTAGTTTGTACCTCCCCTGCAAAATAGAGGGACAGATGTGTCGGGCCCTCATCGACTCCGGCTCCACCATCACTCTGCTCCGCCCTGGAGTTATTGCCATTCCGGGGGCGACGTGGGAGGCCAACCCTAAGGACCGTGACCGGGGAAAGGACACGAAATCAGGGGAGTAAGCGGATGTGGTTGGAAGTCGGTGGCCGGTGGCTACTACACGAATTTTGGCTGACCCCAATTCGTGAGGCCTGCATCCTCGGGCTGGATTTCCTCACCAGCCTAGGGGCAAGGTTGGACTTCCGCGGCAGCGTTACCCTCCTCCCTAATGGTGGCAACGGAGGGGCCTCCCAACACGCCACCACATCCGTGGTGGCGGGGGCTCGACACCGGAGGAGGCAACGAAAAGGGACCCCGTCTCTCAGGAGATGGACGACCGCAAGCGGCAGCCCTCAGTGCCGGCCCGCCAGCCGGCCAGGTGACGGAAGCAGCCCCCCTCTCGAGGCGGAGACGCGGGAGGTGGCGGCCGCGAGGTCGTAGCCACGGAGATGCCGCCCGGGGAGCTGGCCTACCAGCAGGGTTAAGACCCGGAGATCGGACCGGTCCTGCAGTGGGTGAAGGATGGACGCCGACCGGACCGGGCCGTACTCGCCCCTCACCCCCGCGGAGTCAAAGCCCTTTGCGCGGCGTGGGCCACCCTGGAGATCCACGAAGGGCTCCTGCACAAGGGGTGTCACGTTCCGGCGAGCGGTGCGATGAGGTGGCAGCTGGTGGTCCTCCAGACACTGCGAGCCAGCGTGCTGCAGGCGGTGCACGGCCGGCCAGGCACGGGTCACTTTGGGGTAGCCAAGACCCTGCAGCGGCTCCGTGAGCGTTTCTACTGGGGCCAGTGCCACCGGGATGTGGCGCATCACTGCCTGACCTGCGACGTGTGTCGGGCACAGAAGGGCCCCCTTGATCGACTCCCAGCAGGGCCCGACTACGCATGGGAGCTCCAACAGCAGCTACAGCGAGCACACGCCTTCGCCCGCACCCACCTCACCAATCAGCACTGCCGGGGACCTGGATTCGTCGCTGGGGATCAGGTGGGAGATGGGCGACGGGGGGCACGCTGCCCTGGCCGCTGGCGACGGCCCCCCCCCCTCGGTTGGCGGACTATGTGTGTAGCCTGGCGGAACTGTTCAAGGCCGCTGGGACAGTCGGCCCTGAGAGGGGGGCTGTGTAACTGGGAACCCTGAAAGATAGTAGCATTCCGAAAACGCTACAATATCATTCCACTCCCCCATTAGTCTGTCCCCATTTTGATACAAAACGCCGCTTGTGTATCAATTGTGTATAAAAAATAAAAAGTACCGATTAAAAGAATACTATCCGGATAAATCAACATATGCGTTTTATCCTTTCGATTTAACTATTTTTCTCATTTCTGACTTTTGGGAAACGTAATTATACCATATAATGAATGGAAATATCTTAAACGTCTAAACGCGCTTGCCGTAAGACATCGTGAAAATCCAAACTAGTTCGACAACCAATGTTTCTCCCATTCGGTGAAAACATGTTTAGCGCACTATCTGCCTTACCGCAGTTCCTGTGTATGGTGGAGATTGGAACTATCATTTCAGTGAAAACGAAACCGTCGACCCACCCTTCGTAGGGGCACTGCTTCCTTCGCGTCAACAAGAATCTACCAAGTCACAGCTGTTAGCACACGGTAGGTAACCGAATCACTACCACGCACTTTTGGGTCCTCGTTGATCATTTATTTTATTTCTTTTTAGATTGAATCTTGTTTGTGCTAAATCTACGTTGAAGAAGGAAACGCGTAAATAACCATGCGATTCAAACATGTAATGATAATCGCAAACGATTTACGCCGAACATTCTAGTGTTGAACTGAAATAATTTATGGTGCTAATAAATATGATCGCTTTCCCATTTCCTGAATTGATGATGATTGATTTTGTTTGTTAGGTTGTCGGGGTGGACAAAAATCTTTGGCAAAAACATACACTTTTGCCCTATCCTGAGATTACATTGATGAGTCTAATAAATAATTATCAAATTGAAGCCGACAGAAATTTGGAATTCACAAAAAATACTGTTCCACTGGATTTCCAAATAACGCGTTCCCAAGTGAGATTTTTCTCAAGAACGGCACTATTTGTATCACACTGTATTTTAAAAATTCTATAAAAAGTTTTCAAAACGAAATGTCTTTAAGTGAAAATAAATTAAGTTTGGAGGACCAAATTCTTGCCTTTTTAAAGAAACGGGGGAATGGGGCCAAAGAACGCGCTCTGTTGATTGCCAAGGACCTTGGATTCCAAAAGGCAAGTGACATAAACAGCACCCTCTACGGATTACAGAAGAAAGGGCTTCTGTGGGTAACGACAGGTAATCCACCGCTATGGTCGCTGGAGCCCGTAAAGATAACTACAGCGCCTCCGGATGCCAACACTATGCCAGAAACGTCCGACCTACAGTTTAAGATCGAGAAGGAGCTAACGCTACAAGGGGATGATGGACTGAAAAAACAGGACCTAGCCAGTAGGTTGGGGCAACCAAGGAAAGTCGTTACCCGGGAACTGTACGCAATGAGGAATCAGCTGAAATTGGAGAAGACCGATTGTCAGAAATGGAAATTGACTGACAAGAATGAAAAAGTAGAGAGGTACTGTAAACTGAGCAATAAAATGATTCCCCACCCCACAGGTGCTTATTTCAATTGACAAACCTGTCAGAGAGCTTGGCCTGTTGTTTTCGACTCGCTTACTCTTTGGTTACGCAATGGCTAATAAATAGCCATAAACAAATAGGCCAGCATCTAATCTTATTTCAATTCATACTTACCAATATTACTACATGGGACTTGTACAGAAGTTTACTAAACTCTGTTATGATTCTTTGTGTGTTTGTGGCTCTCCCCAGAACCCACTCCGGAAACAGTGCTAAAATTTGTTGGCCTGATGGGATTGTAAAAGGAGATTCAAGGTATGGTACTCAACGCTAAGATAATGCTGGTTTTAACATCTGCCTTGCAGTGCAACTGAATTATTTGAGTAAAATGTAAGTTTTCATTTAAATGTCTGTCATTGCTAGTTAATACACAGGCCATTTCTATACTTTTTCTAAATACTCACACTTTGTGTTTTGCAGGTTTTTAAAGGATTACGACCAGATAGAAAAGCTTGGTGAGGGAGGTTTTGGGTTTGTTTTAAAAGCAAGAAAAAAACTGGAGAACAAATTTTATGCTGTGAAGATTGTACCTGGTTTCAGGTAATGTATTTAATACATTTTAAGATTAATTTCACTTGGCTGTTGAGCTCATTTGAAATATATATTGTAAAAGTACTTACTGTTTTTTTTTGGTCTTGAAATCTTTCAGTGAAACCCGTGAAGTGGAAGCCTTGGCCAATCTCCATCATCCCAACATTGTACGCTTCCACACGTCTTGGACTGAACCCTACTGCCAACAAAAGGAAGCAAGAAAAGGCACCTCAGGGTAACCAATGGTTCTTGGGATCCAGCACATTTTATTATGTATTCATACCAGACAGCTTGCCACATGGGGGCTCCAGTAGTAGATGTAAACAGTTGTACACAGGTTCGTAGCCAAGGAAAATGAAAATGAAAAATGAAAAAAAAAAAAAACGTTCTGAAATTGTACACGTTAGCCACTATGAATATGTAATCCTTATAAGTCTGGTCTATTTACTTAAATTTAATTTACATAAGATCTGTCAATACAAGTAAGATATTAAATATCACCGTCTCATTTTATTCATGTAATCACATCCTAACTGCAACTCTCTCCAGGGATTTACCATCAGAGGATGACAGTCGTACAGGTTCATCTAAAGATGAAGATGAAGAGGAGGAGGAGTCAGGGTGGTCGGATGCTGACATTAGCTCAAAGTAAAGCACACACGTTTCGGTCTCTCAAAACGACTTCAGCAGCATGACACTATAGAAATTTCTGCATCAGATTTAGCTTGGTTGCTTTTTTTTGACAGCTTTCCTGTGCTTGTTCTTTCTGGACAGAGGGGCCACTGAGTCGCTGTTTATCCAGACAGAGCTTTGCAATGGGGGGACGTTGAGGACGTGGATCAAGAAAAGGAATAACGGAGAAGCGAGGAGCAAACACGAGGCCATGGAGATATTTCAGCAGATCGTTCTGGGAGTGGAGTTCATCCATACCAATGGACACATACACAGAGACCTGAAGGTCTTTATATGATGCTGTCCGTCTTAACTTTGCGTCGTTTTGTGAGGCTCCCACTACTCAAATTCTGGATTGGGTGAGTTCCAGCCTTTACAGGGTATTAATTTATGCCTTCACACCTCTTTTGCAGCCAGAAAACATACTTTTTGGAGATTACGGAAAAGTCAAGATTGGGGATTTCGGTCTTGCGACAACACTAAACGTAAATTGCGAGGATATAGAAAGGACCGTGGGGAAAGGAACAGTGTCTTACATGAGCCCAGAACAGGTAAATGACATGACCATCACTGTGGGAGCTTGAGACTGATGGAGCTTGTTTAAATGGAGAAGCAACCACCTAAATGCCATTCATGGACTTGCTACAAGAAGTGACGGGACAGCGTCCTGTTAGTTGGGATTTCAACAGGAAACTCAAATGTTATGTTGACAGGAAACTCAGATGCATTATGGGGAAAAAGTTGACATCTTCCCTCTGGGCCTCATTCTGTTTGAGCTGCTTTGGAAGATGAACACGGTGATGGAGCAGCAAAAGGTTGGTGCCCCCTCTTTTTACCGCCATTTTCAGTCAAAGGAAACATAAATAAATAAAAGAGTTGTGTTAACGCAGTGCCGTCTTCCACACCACAGACTTGGACACAACTGAAAGTTCGGGTGTTTCCACCGGAGTTCAAAGAGCAGTTCAAGTTTGAGGTGAGTGTCGAAAGAGGCGCATTAACCGAATGTCCGATCCCTTTCACTCGTCTCAAGACTGGCCAAAAGTTTTTCTGCACTTGGCCTTTAGTCCAGTCCCAGGTTGCGTTCCAGTGCTCCAGTTTTAAGCTCAGAAGCAGATATTTATTATACTAGCATGTTAACATATAGTACAGGAAGCTACACAGACAGCACTAAAATAACCTCGGTCTCTCATTGCCATTCAACCAGGTGGGAATACCCAGTGCATCAGAATAGTTAACCTTGGTTTTATTCTGCCCTTTATTATACCTGTACTGAACTATTTTGGGTATTGCAGTGATTTAGTGAAGACATAGACCTGCTCGATAAAAGACATTGCCGTGGAGTCAGTGGAATACACACACTCTGAAATAAGCCAATGAGGTCACCGTTTTATAGGATATGTGTGCCTTTTGTGAACCCCTTTATGAAATTAGCATCGAGTCATCGATACAATGCTGTCCGCGGAGCCCGACCGGAGGCCGGACGCTTCCACCGTGGTGAAAATCCTGCCCGTTCTGCTGGGGGACGAGAGTTCCGAGATATTTTACCCCAAGACTGTCTGATGCCCCTCAACCTGTCAGAGCATTTCCTGGATACTTCCTCTTGAATTTAAGTGAGATACAGGGTCTGGAGGTTAACGTTGTTTCATTTTAGTTGCTTGCTTATATCTGGTACTGTAGCAATTTAGGTTAAGTACCTTGCTCAAGGGTACACCAACAGGGGTGAGACTTGACCTTTCGTTTATAAGCCTGTCATCTTAACCACAACACCGCCAGCTGCCCTAAAGCTAGTTCCTGTTAGTCATACTGTATACTGTATGTGTGACCAACCTGAGTCTGAGTACTTGTGTGAATTCTCCCAGAACTTGCGGAAATCTGTTCCTAATTTGAGCCGACTGCTAAATAATAATAATAATAATAATAATACACCATTAGGATTGTTTTAAATAGCTGACTTGAATTAACTGATTTTCAGCACATTACTAGCTCATGTCACGAGAGTACATTCTTATGCTTTGACTGCTTGAATAAACATGCGTTTGTCGACCGGCTGTAATGAACTGTAAATCTGTTGATTAAAGAACAATTGAACAATTACTTGTCACCTGCTTTTATCATTACATTGGTACTGAAATTATAATGGCAGTAAAATGTTTGATTACTTTACAATTCATACATCTTAAATAAATAATTGTTATTGTTAAATCGCATTTGATTTTGTCTCAATTTTAGCATTTACGTTAAAAAAAATAATCTTAATTCTTAAGCAATGTTTTACATATCGGTCTAGTGATCTAGTTTGCGAGGTAGAAGTTTCATGTCCCTTCAAACAAAGACATTTATAAAGCCACCAAACCACTTAACATTTTTGTAACTCCTCTCAGAGGGAATTTAGGAAATTAAATAAATTCCCACTTTCAAACTAATATTGGCCACATTAAGCAGGACTATTTGCTTAAACAGAACACACTGGAAATGAAACAAAGCAGTTTACCGACCTTGTAAATATTTTACCATAGAAGTTATTCCAGTTAACCGCTATAGGCAACCACAGGCCGCTGAGATTTTGGAAATGGCTAAATTCACATTTTAAGTTTGTCGAGTCAGTCCGTTTTGCAACTGTGCTAAGAATGGCGCGTGGAGTTTCAAATGCTCGCGTTTGCTTCCTTGCAAGATAGTCGACAAACAAATACGTCACAGTTAAGGGTCTACGGCTATTTAGTTTGAACTACCCGAGAACCTTGGTCTAACGGCCTCAAAGTGCGGGCGAGGTCACTGGCAGCCATGGCTCCACCGAAGACATCCAAGCCCTTCAAGCTGAGGAAGACCTTTGGTAATTAATCATGATTGCTATATTAATTTTCACGCAAAATTTTTAAAATTTAAGAAGTGCACTTCTGTGAATTAACTGTTCTATTGCTAAAATTATTACAAACAGAAATGAGAAAGCAAGAGGTGGCTGGAATTCGTGCCAAATTTCCAAGCAAAATTCCGGTAAGGAGTTTGTATATTTCAAAACCAACAACGTTTGCCCGTCCCAGATCCTTCCTTCTTGGATGTGTCTCTGCCTCACACGACTTCTAGGTAATCATTGAGCGATACCGAAGAGAACAGGATTTACCTCACCTCGATAAAATTAAGTTTTTGGTTCCACGGGGGCTCACGTTGTCTCAGTTCATTTCCATAATACGGTGAGTTTTTTCTTTCTGCTTCTTTTCTTTTTCTTTTTCATTTCTAAAAATGATTTTCCCTGCGAAACGGACGTACTTCAGAGTGCCCCCAATAAACCGCTGTGTTGGGCCCAGGTGATGCTAATTACTTGTATGTCTATTAGGAATAAATAATTCGTTTCCAATTTTTTCTGATTGTTAACCATTACTTAGCGCTTATAAATCTCAATAAATGATGTTTCGTTTATACAGAAGCCGGATGTATCTGTCGCGAAGGCAAGCATTCTACTTGCTGATAAACAACAATGGCCTTTCTAATATGTCCCTGACCATGGCGGAGGTGTATCAGGCTCGTAAAGATGAAGACGGATTCCTTTACATGACCTATGCTTCACAGGAAATGTTTGGCTTCTCTGTTGCCTGTGTGGTGAGGGTGGCAAGATGACCCAAATGTAACAGTTTACTGTATTTCCATTGCAGGCCTGTGCTACTGGCATGTACAAGAGGTGATGCTGCATCTTAACGTTTGTCCGAAATCTGTTTAGCTAGACTAACCGTGTGTTTGTCATGTTGTTTTAAAATGTTAGTTTCTTTTATATGTACAGATAAATAAAATATTGTATCTCTTAAAGTGATTCTGTATAATTAGTCACCATTAAATCCACCATAGATCTGAGCCTAAATCAGCAGTGTGCAGTGTGTGCTGGTTTGGTTACAACTCTTCTTTTAAGTTGTTTAATTAGCATCGTTCTTTGGACAAGAAATGGTTATTCCCAGGTGCCAAGTGTGAGGTAGCTCAAACCCACAGTCCCTGTGGCATACAAAGACCAGGATCAAGTAATTAAAGATGCACTGTAACTAATAGTTTTTAATGAGTTTGGACAACCTGAAGGCACCAAGAAACACATCCTCACAATGATCATCTCAAAGATCTCTTTCCATTTCAACATTTTCCTTTCTCAGGAGAGTCGGGTAAACCAGCGCGTTAACAAGCTGCAGGCTTGTTATACGGAATAGGCACCGTTTTGTCCCAGCAGTGTTATCTGTTTTTGAGAAACCTTTCAGCCGAGTCATTTGGTCAGGTGTGGCCTTTTGGCAGGTAAGAAGGCCTCAGGTAAGTATGATGTCACACCCTGCTGTGAAACACAGATGTTGAGATGATTCTGCCTGCACAGACTTTGTTCCTTTCAACAAGATATTCCAGTTTGCTTCAATATTCAATAAACACCCCTGGTGTTTTAAAGTGGTTATAGGTGATTTACTATGAATTTTTAGGCAGTGACTTATGAATCACCTTGTTTATCTTTAGGGAGTGATCCTATCAATCACCTTGTGAAACGTGAACCTGCTTAGAAGACATTACAGGGTTGGGTGCAATCCAGGGGCTGCTGTTTTGAAGGTTGTTGCTTTGCCACACCTATCAAGTCGTTGTTTGGACAGGAAGCTGCTTTTCCTGATGTTTCAGGTGTAAACATGTTGTTCAAAGGCTACACTAAAGCTGACAGCACTCTGATCCTCGATGATTGGAATCGCTCACGCCTGTGATGGACCATCCTGTCCTCTGCAACACAAAATGCTAAGATCTCAAAGTTTAAAAAACGGATTGTAGCTCTGCTTTTTCAAAGTGAGGCCATTTACTGCGGCTCTCTGCCCACCCTGGTTACTCATTTCCAGTGTTGTGTTCCCTGTAAAGGAAACCTGATGAACTTCTAGGTTTGGTATTTTTGTTGGATAAGCTTTATATATCTTTGCGATTACTGTAGTATGTTTTGAAAGAATGTCTTATGTATTGTGTCAATTGGCAGCAGTTTGCCTTGAGAATGACTGACTGCTTCCAGTGGACTTGCAAAAAAACCACTATACCTGAGTAAACTTTGTAGTCACGAAATTCAGAGACCGTTATCTAAATTATAGTATCACAAAGAAACACACTAGGTCGTTCCTACAATGTTCGGGAGACCCTGAGGGTGTGCATGCTATTAATAGACAATAAATAGATGTACCACACGAGGGCGCCACTGCTTCAAATACTGTACAGGCCTAATCCACCTGACACAATCTATTTCAAAGTCATATCAATAAAGGTAGGACGTTATTAGTCGTACCCTTCCCCAGTCACCAATGAAATAAAATTTATGCCAATCTTTGTCTATGCAGGAAAATAACGAGATTACTCACCTTTATCTTGATAAGCCCAGAAATCAATGGTGAGATTTGTGGACCCATGTGGTTTGAAGCCAGCAGCACCCATGTGTTCCCATTACCACAGCTGCAGACCATTGAGTTAAAATATTGTAGTTCTCAGAGCGCTATACACTTTACTATTTCTTAACTGTGTCTGGTTTTATGGTTCTTATTAGTTATTCTCACAGATTAATATTTACAGTTACCATACCCAGTATTAGTATTTTACAACTGATTTTCACATCTGTCCAGCAGGTAGAGCTGTTGAGTATCTTTTCACACTTGGAAAATAACCAGAAATAAAGCAAGGGATCGGACCAGACGTTCAGCAGGATAACAGAAATGTCATGGGACCATCTGGCCCCTGCGAAAACTGTACAACAAGAACATCCATCTCAATGATTTGCCCCAAACATGGAGATCATTCCCCATTGGTCCAGTTAGTGGGCCACACTTTTCTGAGACCTCCCTACCCACGGCATTGCTGTAGTTTAAATCACCTTGTGTGATGGGTGGCTCTTCAGAGTCTGCATCCAGACATACTTTGGGTTTATCTGGAGTGGTTCAAAGGCAGGTACGTGAGTTGAACCTCAGGAAAACGAGAGGAACATGTGAACAGGCCTTTTCTAAGTACACGTACAGAGTTTCCCAGCTTCCCCAGGAGGGAGTGATGTGGTGACTGGAAAGGGTGATGTGGCGATGGGGGCGGGTGGTGGAGCAATTAAGCAACTGAGCCACTCCATTGGAACGATAACCTGGCGACACTGGTGTAGAAACAGGAGAGGGGGTTGTGGAGATGGTGGTCAGGGTGGTGCGACCTCACCTCTCCCCCTACTCCTTCCACTTATCTTACACCCCATAATCCACACGTCATGGGTTCAGGCCAGTGTCAAAAACCCCTGCTCTCCCGTCCTTAGGTGATATGACATCTGACAGATGAACCTGTGGACCTTCTGTTTGTTGTTTCTGCTCGTGGCCCTATTGTTCTCAGCTCAGACGTTTGTAGCTTTGTGGACCTTCCGGAATAAGAATAAGACTCCTGCCTTAAACAACAACAACAGCAGCAGACTTCACACAAAGACATACACACACACGCACACACACACGGACACAAACACACACACATACGGACGCACACACACATACATCTCGAGAAGCGCTTTCTGCAACGCCAAGCTCTTTGCCAAGCCAAAATAGTCTAAACCCCATCTCCATGAATTCTGACTGTGCAGCCAGAGTTGAATACAGCCTCTGCTGCCAGCACAGTCCATCTGGAATGGACCCTTCTGTTCCACTTCCATCTTACAAAGGGAGCCAGAGCCATTTAAATGGGAACTATTTTTACAGCCTTTTTGGGAGCGGCCAGCTATTAAAACAAAAAACTCCCATTTGAGAGCATAGAGAGGTCTGGGCAGGTCCCTGTGCCCCTTCTCCAGTGGAGTGAAACCCTTTTACTCCTGTTGAGGTGTGGCTTGCGTCATTGTGTGAAATGTTTCCGTCAAGGGCACAGTGGCCCGGATCAGTGCACAAACACTTTGTCGCCACTGAAACAAAAACACCTTTTACGTGCACCACCCTGAACAATCGCAGTGAAGTTAACGACCCAGAAAGGTGCAGCCTTGCTTGGTTTTTTTCTCAAATTACCTCTCCGTTCTGTGCAATCAATGAGAGTCTCTATCTATTGTGGAATGAGGGTGCCAAATAAATAGGACTACCCTTGAGAGAGTCAGCCTGACAAAGAGACGCTGAGCAAATGTAAATCTAAACCACAACAAGCTGTGTATAAACCTTTTTTTTCCTCAGAGCAGCAGGCTGCTCTCTCCATCATTTTCAACAGCTGTCCTCCATTGTCTCCCGGGACAACGGGGAAACACGAGATGGTTGTTGTTGGTTTATCTCTCTTTTCTTCTTTACCATTGCGCCTGGATGTGATGGCACAAAAGCGTGCCCAACAGGAAGCGGGCAGGAAGCAGACAGGAAGCGGCACCTCAGGCAACTCACGTGTGCTCCCAGTGTTTGCATAGAGAAGAGCTTTCAGAAGCTTAAGCTGGCCATCATATAAGTTCAAATTATTATTCCACATTTATGAACAAATTTAACCAGGACTGCTCAAAAAAAGGCTTGATTAAAAAGACAGCTTTAAATAATCTCCAGCCTTCTGTCTGACTGGGATACACCAGGGCCCTCATTCAAGTGCGGCCTGTAGGGTCAGACACGGACCCCTATCGAGACAACCAAGTTCATCATCTTCTGGAGCCTTTTTTCTGTTCCAGTATAGAGGCCCTGAGATTCGGTCATCTCTGTGCTGGGTGTTGCCGAGTGTCTGGGCCAGGGAGTTTGTCTCTGGCTTTGAGTAGGAGTGCCACTTGAGGTAATGTTTTAGACACGCTACAGAGTGAGGATCCTTCAAACCCAAGCCAAAGGGTACAACGGGAGTGATGGGGCTAGGATCAGACCGCCGAGTGGGTATGTGAACCACTCACTCTCATGGAAAATACATACCTTTTTAGAATTTCAATATTTTCACTATGCACACAAAAATAAATAATGTCAGATTCGTACATTGTAGTTAAATTCAATATGAAAACTTACCTATTGCACTTTTAGTCCTATTGCAGTGTAGCTTTTTTGTGCCCCAGTCTTCCACTTTGAGGAACAATCAATGCTCCATGATTACCCAGTGGTCCAGGATTAACCAGTGGTCTATGATTAACCAGCGCTCCATGATTACCCAGTGTTCCAGGATTAACCAGCGCTCCATGATTACCCAGTGTTCCAGGATTAACCAGTGTTCCAGGATTAACCAGTGCTCCATGATTACCCAGGGCTCATGATTACCAAGTGGTCCAGGATTAACCAGTGGGCTATGATTACCAAGTGGTCCAGGATAACCCAGTGTTCCAGGATACCCAGTGGTCCAGAATTAACCAGTGCTCCATGATTACCCAGTGGTCCAGGATTAACCAGTGTTCCAGGATTAACCAGCGCTCCATGATTAACCAGCGCTCCATGATTAACCAGCGATCCATGATTACCCAGGGCTCATGATTACCCAGTGGTCCAGGATTAACCAGTGCTCCATGATTAACCAGCGCTCCATGATTAACCAGCGCTCCATGATTAACCAGTGCTCCATGATTACCCAGTGTTCCATGATTACCAAGTGGTCCAGGATTAACGAGTGGTCCAAGATACCCAGTGGTCCAGAATTAACCAGTGCTCCATGATTACCAAATGGTCCAGGATAACCCAGTGCTCCATGATTAACCAGCGCTCCATGATTACCCAGTGTTCCAGGATTAACCAGTGCTCCATGATTAACCAGCGATCCATGATTACCCAGTGGTCCAGGATTAACCAGTGGGCTATGATTACCAAGTGGTCCAGGATAACCCAGTGTTCCAGGATACCCAGTGGTCCAGAATTAACCAGTGCTCCATGATTACCAAATGGTCCAGGATAACCCAGTGTTTCATGGCTACCCAGTGGTCCAGGATTAACCAGTGCTCCATGATTAACCAGCGATCCATGATTACCCAGGGCTCATGATTACCAAGTGGTCCAGGATTAACGAGTGGTCCAAGATTACCCATTGCATCATGATTACCCTGGATTTAAAATGTTACCATCCATGGTCTGTAACCAATTATGCCTGATGAGATTTTACGATAACCATACACTTTATTCATGTATAAATGTGATATTTTACAAAATGATGGCATGCATTTCTAAGTTTCATGAATGACTTTTTTTGCTGATCAACTAGGAGTAGGGATTACGCGTTTAACTTTGCTCTGTGCTGGATGCCTGGTGTGCAAGCTATGAAGCCGGCAGAGTGTAAAAGAGATGGGTGGCAAATAAATCAATTAGAGGAAGCTAGTCGTACTTCCTCACCTCTCCAGTCTGAATTAGCAATGAGTCAAAATTTATTATCAAAATTGCAGATTACTAATTGGGGAGAAATAATTTACTAAATTGAAATTCCAAAATGGTCTGAACATTTTCAGCACTGCCCTGGTCACGTTGGCTAGCTGGACGAACAGTGGAGACTGATACTGGATCAGTAATTGAGGGAACCATGTCACAGACACCCACTGCAGAAAAAGCCGGTGTGAAGTCCCAAACATTCCCTGCAGACAGAACTGGAGTGATGTCACAGACACTCCCTGCAGAAAGAGCTGGTGTGATGTCACAGACACTCCCTGCAGAAAGAGCTGGTGTGATGTCACAGACACCCCCTGCAGACAGAGCTGGTGTGATGTCACAGACACCCCCTGCAGAAAGAGTTGGTGTTATTACTCAGAC